>JABFOV010001592.1:0-24247 GCA_022817685.1 Aradophagus sp. ZL-2020
CACCTGCGCCATCACATTGCTTATGTCTTTATTTTAGTAAGAATAAGTTCTTTAATATATAAATTTTTTTTTTTTTTTTTTTTTAAATTATATTAAAGAAAAATTAATTTTAATGTTTATAAAAAATAAAAAATTAAAAAATTTTAAAAAATTTAAAATAAAAAAATGATATAAATAAATTTTTAAAATGTTTTACAATTTCACCTATTTATGTTTCTTTTTTTCCTTTCTTTTTTTTTTTTTTTTTTTTATATATAAATAAATGACAAAGTTAATAATCAAAGTACATTTAAAACTTGTTGAAATGAGCAACTTCATATCAGAAGTTCACAGACGCTTTCATAACTGTTTTAAAGTATGAGGTTTTTACAACACGATTCACACGTAAATGAAAATCGGTAACAGTTATCTAATACAACTTGTTTTAAGTCAATAACCTAATTACTTTGTACATGAAAATAGATACAACTAATTTTGTTGTTTCTTTTTCACAAGCTCCACAAGTTGTCGATATCGCAATTGACATTCTTCCTGTTGGTACAAAAGCAAGACATTAATTTAAATAGAATCAATTAATAAATGCATATTTAAAACACAAAATTATGCATTCAAATACTTTGAAGTTTTTATTCAATTAAATATATACCTTAGTCTTTCCTTCAACACATTTTGCAATTTTGTCCCACCTATCATAATTGGACCCTTTGGGAAACTTTGTCAGAGCAGCTTCTAGAGCTTTCTGTTGGCTATGACTCCAATTCGACAAATCATCAGCTACTTCTGCTCGAGTTTTTACTTTCTTTGGTTGCTCCTCCTCGACAATTTCTTCGATCGGTTGGCCTGGCTTAAGACCTTCCTCTTTAACCTAAGTAATAAAAATTAAGAAGAACAGGTTTTTGTACATGTTGAGGTATTGTCAAAATTTACTTTCGTATGATTAAAGAAGTTATTAAAACCTTTTTAGCCATGTGCGTGACTTCAAATACAGTTCTATTCATTGCCTCGGCAATTTTCACCCATTTGTCTTGAGTACCACCTGGATATTTTTTCACTAGTCTAATTAATTCTAAAATATCATCATCAGTCCATAATCCACCACTTACGGGTGGCTTTTCAGTATTACAATTTTCTGAAGAATCGTTTTGTCTAACATGATTTTGTTGGGCATTCTCTTCTTTATGTTCTTGAGGTGTGAAAACTTGACGTCGCCGTCTTGGGCCACGAGGTATTGGCTCAGGTTCCGGTTCCTCTTCTTGTGCTCTGAAAAGAATATATTAGTAAATAATGCATTTATTCAAAAATAACATCAATATAAAACTGTAAACAGATTCTTACAATGCTTGCTCTTCTTCCAACTTCTTTCGTCTTTTTCTTTCTTCAATCATTTCTTTAATATTACGAATCATGGACGGAATACCAATAATGGATGAAACTGTCCATCTTGGCAACTGAAATGGTAAAGTATTCCAGACACTAGGAACTGGTATCTTTTCCAAAATCTCTGCTAAATTTGGGACTTCCATCTTGGCTTTTCTATTTTTCTTCTGTAATTTTTGTAATTTACTTCCTAAAACTTGTTCCTAACAGAAAAAAAATGCAAGTCTGTAGTCTTATTAGAGAGAAAATTATCCTTTCTTGTTATTAAAAAGAATATGTAGTAAGGTATGAATTTATAAATACTTACATAAGTGTACCTCTTTTCTACATAGGCTGCCCAGGCAACGAGATACTGACCAATAGTAATAACTATAAATAAAATAATAGCCATTTCCATAAGTCCCATTTTTCGCACATAACGATAGTAGTAAACTCCAGATCGCCAATTTGGCAATCCATTTTTAAGAACATTATGATAATGTTCTCGTTTTTTGGAGTCTTTTAGAACGTCATAAACTGCAACTAACTGAAAAACGATTTTTTATTGATAAATGTAAAATACTGATGAATTTCAAGTATTAAATATTTATAATTATTATGTAGTAGTAATTATTAATTATTATAATAACAACTATTAATGACTATTAGCAAAAAGGAATATGTTATTGTTAAATTTATGTATAATTTACTTTATACTTATTAAATTTCAAAGTCATGAATATTTAAAAACTATTAATGATCATAAATTTAAAATTAAATATATCTTATCTTAGAACATTATAATTGTCCAAAGTATTATTGTGTTACCAAGTAACACTTTATTTAATACTTTATTTGAGCGAGTTTGAAAACGTTGTATATTTTTATATTACGTTAATATGTTCATTAAATGTTAATATGTATTCAGAAAAACAAAGTTTTCAAAATAATTAAAAATATCAGATTAAAAAGAAAAAAAATCCTTACATTTCTGAATTGCAATTCTGCATCTTCCGCTGGATTTTTATCAGGATGAAGCTGAAGTGATAATCTTCTAAATGCTTTTTTAATATCCGAAGCATTAGCATTCTGGTGAAAAAAAAAGAGAAATTTATTAAATTTCCAAATCGCAACACATTTAACTTGTGTATGAAAATATAAATTATTCATTGAAAGTAAACTGAATAATTGTATAAATTAAATAATTAAAGCAAACTATGTAAAAGATAATCATAATTTATCAAATTAAAGATTAACTTTGGTGTAATCAAGGAGAAGTAATTACAACAGACTGTTTACTCAGACACGATTAACAATTTCAGTTTGTACAAACAATGTATTGACTAAATTTGTTATTTAACAAATGAACTCATGGAAATATAATTCATATATAATGAAAAAATATCCTTGAAACGAGTATTCAATATTTACCTTAAGCAAAATTAATATAAACTTGCATTTTTTTCCAAAATTGTGTAAACTAAAACCGTTCAATAAAAAAGAAAATTAAACATAGCTTTTGATTGAAAAAACTTGTTTTTTCATAAAAAAAAAATCGAATATAATTTAACAAATAAAATAATTTGTTTGATAGATATTGTTAAATTGTTGCCAGGAATTTCAATAAAATTATTTGTCTGTATCAACTGTAAAATACCTGAGGAAGACCCATAAGTTCATAAAAATTTTGGTTCACTTCTTCGACGACGTCGAAGACCTCGAGCTCGTCGTTGTCCCATGCCAACGCGCACGTGAAACATCCGAAAAAAAACAATATACAAAGCACTGGCAGTAGCTTCATTTTCCATCAGATTTTCCTGGACATAGCAACTGATTTATCTTTCGATCGTCGTCGCGATTTTGTGGCTAGTCGGATCTTGCGTTTTTTTTTATCGGCTGATTGAAATTTTGCGGCAAATATGCTACGTTAATCTGGTTCCGAACCATTTGCCTACGTCAAAATCTTGTCCATGCCGTGCGACTCTCGTGCCTGCTCGTCACGCATTGACGTGACTATAGAGAATTTTCGAATTAGTTATCACAAGTTCGCGGGAGTTTGGTAGCGCGCGCATTTACAAAGTCATTCGTTCTTAAATTTTTATTGAAATAATAAAACGATATTCATTTTGTCATTATAATTAAGTTGTTAATTATTTAAATGTTCTAAAAAAAATAATGATAATACAAAATTTGTTTAAAGGTAGTAATTAAAAATAATAATAAAATAATAATAATAAAAAAAAACAACAATGATGACTTTTTTCAAAGGATGTTAAATGAAATATGGTTAATAAATTAATATAATCTATTCGTAATCAAAAACACGCATTACACAAACAATTGATTTTTTTTTTGTTTTGTTAGGTTTTGAAAAATGCACATCAAATTTTACAACCAAAATTTTCTTTCGTTCTGTGTATCTCATTTTTATATGCAATAGATATTGTTTATAAATAAATGAAATAATAAAAATAAAATGACATTTGTTTCACAATTTTTAACTATATCTTCATTAATTTACATCTGATAGTTAAAAGACTTTGACACGCTTTATTTTTGTTTTGTTGTTGTTATTGTGCTATGAATTGAATTCAGCAAACTGCATGTTCCGTTCTTCCGCCAAAATGCATGATTTTGTTTTTGTTCTTTATAATAGAATGTAAACATGTTTTCGTAATGCGAAAAAGACAGAACACATGACTCACGTAAATTGAAAAAAGACAACTTGAACAATCTACGCTTAACAAAACTTTACAAATTTTCTAAAAACTACATCATTTTTTAAACGCTATTTTCTTCAAACATTTTTAAAAAATTTTCATAAACTAAAACAAACAAAAATTACTTTAATCCCGTCCCTCTAAACTCATCACGCGCAGCATTGAAAATAACTAGAAATTACATATTACAACTCCAGCATATAAGTTGAACAAAGAGCAACATATACAAACTCAATGTTTACAAACAAAGATCGCCAAAGAACTATGCAGGAAGTCTACAACACGTCGCCGGTCGCCATTTTCCCATACGGCGCTTTCGAAAATCATTCCCCCTCCAATATTTACATCGACAGTCTCCCTCTATCATGTCGTTTGTTTAGCCGAACAAGACAGATTTTAATAATCGAAATTAATCGATTTTCGTAAACGTCGCAAAAAATCGTTCTTTTTCCCCCCGCGAACCTCAAAAAAAGATTGGACGCCGAGCCGGGCGACGCTCCTTCGGCGCATGCACGAGTCTAAAGGTGAATTCATTCTTCCTTTTTTATCGCCCTTTTTACCACACTTTCCGTCGCTTTCGCGTGATTTCTCCACAGTTTGTTCCATCCAGCTCCGAGAAATCAAAAAAACGTTTCAGAATGTTCACCTAATATCATCGAATTCAAAAGCGGTGAATCGGGCTTTAGGGTCCGTTCATAGGGCGCGACAAATACGGGCGTGTGAAGTCGACACGAACCGGAACCGAGGTCCGTTGTGCAGCACATTTCGTCCGGCGAATTGTCCTCGTGAAATGCAAATGGCTGTCGTCGCGGTCGTCAACGAGCAAAGCATCAGCAGCGGCTCGCGGGTTTGCGTGTGAAGTGGACGCGCGCGCGTGTCCGGCCAGCCGAGCGACAGGAGCCCGGCGTCCGAACGCACCGTAACGGCGGCGACGACACCGTCCCTCGGAGTCTTGTGCCGTGCACGTACCAAAGGTAAGCCGCACCGTGGCCAACGTCGGCGCCGCCAAACTTTGACAGCGTCGACTTTTTTCCCGCACAAAGTTGACCGAACCGACCGCCTCCCGCCAAGCTTTTCCCTTTGACGAAACGCTGTTCGCTATCTTTGTCGCTGCCGACAGTTTTCGCGCTTTTTGTCGGCGCGTGGGAGACTTTTTTCCCTGTCTTTTCGGTGGCTTGTTTGCGACAGATTTTGGGCTTGTAGTGATGGAAAATGAATTTTTTTTTGGAAACGGAGAGTGGAATGTATAAGTGGCGTATGCTGGATGTGGATTGGGTTGTTTTTTGAGTTTTATTTGTGTTTGTATTTGTTGGAATGAAATTTGTAAATTTTGTTTGTGAGATGAAATTTGTTGTAGGATGTATTTGTTAATATTTGTTTTGAGTATCAATTGGATGGGAAGAGATTTGGAAGATTTTATGGAAATACTTGTAAATGTTGATTTTATTTTACCTCGCAAAAAATAACTAATAAAACTTGTATATACTAATAGGTACAAGTATAAATATTGATATTGGTCTTTTTTAATAAGAGAGTGTTTTAAGTAAAAATTAATTGTTTTGTGTCTATTTCTTTAGATGATCTTCAAAGCATGATTAAATCTCATTTTTAATGAGAATCAATTAAACTTAAAAATTAATGTGTACACATTCACTCTTGTTTAAAGTTATTTTTATTTATTTATTTATTTTATTAAAGTTCCTACAAATTTTTAATAAATCACATTCCTAGAAAAACATTTTAAGTTTATTTTAGGATTATAATAGAATTATAAGTTCATTATATTAAAAAATGTAATAAATTGTCTAGAATAACTTAGGAGCTTGAAAAAAATTAACTATCAAAACACATAAGTCATGTATTTGTTTCAGAGATGAATTTCCAATTACTACTTCCGTAAAATTCAGATAAGATCCAAGAATTTCACAATGCCAGCTGCTAGTGTTTGTGATCCTGTGACAGTAACTCTACAACGAACGTTCGAGTCATCTTCAGCAATAGATGACACAACGGTTGACATTTCGCTGAGTTCGTCAAGGATTCTCCATTCTGAAGTTGTGGAGTACGAAGAGTCTGAGGATTATCGTCGTCTATCCACATTTGATCGTTTAAAATCAAAATACTCTGTTGTCAGCGTACCCAGCACCGAAAGTTCAGATGACAGAAATCCACTGGACAATGTGGTTCATTCAAAGAAAGGCGAAAGTACACCTTCGGTACCTACTTTGCCTGAACCGGTAGTCACATTATATCCAGCGCACAAAGTTCGCCTTGGATGGAAAAATGACTTTCCCGTGGGTGCTGGCATGTTCAATGTTGGAAATACTTGCTACTTGAATAGTACTTTACAAGCCTTATTCCACGTTCCTGCTCTTGTCAATTGGTTGTTGTATGATTCTAACCACCGTGTCAAGTGCGAACAAAATGGTAATTGTCCAAATTTCATTTCCAGTTTGTAATTGATAAAATAACTTATAAATTTAGTAATTTATTTAATATATAAATAAATTTATTGGAAGGCTATTACATGAACGTTTAATTAATTTCCAGATGGAGTGGCTGAGTGCCTTATATGCGCCATGGCCAAGACTCTACAATTTAGTCATCAAAAATCAGATGATGTCATAAGGCCATTTTATATATACAACAAACTAAAATGTAAATAAATCTAGTTTTTCACAAGCATGACCAATAACAAACAAATAAAATGTATAGAATATAATGTTAATAAATTAAAAATATATATTAAAATATAATGCAAATTGTATACTAATTAAATGGTATTAATTATAATAGTAATAATGGTATTAAATAATTATTCAACAACATTTTTATTTTACAGCGATTTGTAGGACAATGGTTTTTGGACAGCAAGAAGATGCTCATGAATTTTTACGCTATCTGCTGGAAGGCATGGAGCGAGCATATTTAGCAACCCACCAAAGCAGGGGTGTCAAATTGGACAGTTATTCCAAAGAAACGACTCCTGTGAATCAAATTTTTGGTGGCTATATTCGAACAGAAGTTAAATGCCTTCAATGCCGGCACGTTTCTACAACATTTCAACATTTTCAAGTACGTTACTGTTAAATCATTTGATTTCAAGTAAATTGAATTATCTATATGTGATTAAAAAAAAGGTAAATAAATGTTTTTGGTAAAAAAAACCTTTTATCAATATTTATATTTATACTTATAATTTCTGATATAGTTATAAAAACATTATTGTATATAAATGATATTTACAGCAATTTTGCTTTCTTTTATGCAGGACTTACTTGTAGACATTCGAAAAGCAACAACGCTGAATGAAGCATTATCAAGTTACTTCAGTCAAGAGCAGTTAGACAACAATGACTACAAGTGTGAAGCTTGCAAGCGTAGAGTGCCTGCTACAAAGCAGTTTAGTTTAGAAAAGCCACCCAAAGTGCTTTGCGTTCAATTAAAACGGTTCAGTGTCCTAGGAGGTAAAATACAGCGGCACATAGGTTTTAAACAAACAGTAGATATGGGTCCATATCTATGGAAGGAAAGTGGTGAACCCAGGAAGAAACTGACCTATAGGTTAACCTCAATGGTTACACATATGGGGCCTAATGTTAATTGCGGACATTACACTGCTGTTGCTCAAGTTTCGTCAGGGAAATATTATTGTTTCGATGATGCATGTGTGAGTACAAAATTTTATATATACATATTTTTTTTCTTTTTGTTAATTAAAAAGCCAATTACTTAATAATCAATTTTATTACAGGTTCGACCAGTAAGCTTGTCGAATGTATTAAACACTAATGCTTACATCATGTTCTTTGAGATGGAGCCACATTCGGAAAATGGTGCACTAACAACAGTGATGCCTAAAATGAATGGAGCAATATCAACGAAAAGCAACTCGACTCTCACTAATAATACCCCAACTAAACATCTGAATTCCAAGCCAATATTAATCAGTAATTCTAAAAATAAAGAACCCTTGAATTCTGTTTCACAAAACAATTCAAAGAATGGTTCACCACGGCAGAATTTCATTGGACCACAGTTACCCCGTCACATGACTTTGGACAATGGTAAGACGCCATGCAACGGTAATAGTCTTGTTCCATATGATGGGTCAAGTGATGAGGAAGAAGTCGTCTGTTCTAACAAGTGTTCCAATGGCAAAACCACAACAAACGGAAGTGACGCCCCCAAAATCTCATCACCAAAAGTAGAATTGGCGCGGTTTCATAACAGCATACGGGACGATCCAAAGTCAAAGAATAATGGATCAAGTTCAACATCAAGGGATTCGAAAGCATGTTTAGAAAACGGAGACCTATTTAAAAGCGAAAAAAGTTGTCCAAGTAACAGTGAGAAAATAAATAATGGTACAATTAATGGAAGCTCAGAGAGTGAAGATGTTAAGGTGATAAATGTTATAGAAAAGTGGAACGGTGGTTATAAGAATAGGATAAAGACAAATTATGAAGAGAGAGTCTCCACTAAAGCTCCTGGCTCTTCAAAGAATTGGCATGTTTCTACTGATGCTTCTGAATCCCAATCGGCGTCATCTGGGGGTTTGAATGGTTGGACGGAATCAAAGTGAGTAAAATATGTTTAATCATTGCATCGATTCAAGAATTTTAAGATAATTCATCAATTTTATCAAAATATAATTAATTACAAATACTTATAATATTTTTTGATTTTGTGTAATTAGCAGGGATGATAGTAAAAAATCAAGCAACCATGTATCGACTCTGCATGCAGCGGCGACTAGAACTTTTGATGGCACAAACCGATCCGATACGGTTGATCGACTTACTAAGCTGTCGCATAGAGGGTATGGAGATTCTACAGGTTAGTGTTTTGAAAATTTCATATTATGGCAATATGAGCAAACAAAATCTAAGTAATAATTAAATAATTTTGATTCTTCATTATAGAGAATGATAAAATCTTTCTTTGTTAGAGTAGCTATACATAATTACCACTTAATTTGACTTAAATTTTCAGTTAAAAGCTGGAGTGGCAATACATCGCACTTGGCGCGTGAGGTTGATAATGAAAGTCGATTTGAACGCAAGAGGCATCTTTATGATGAGGACTTAGAACTGGACAAAGGGCGAGTGAAAAAAATAAAAACAAGCCACGAACGAAGCTTCGAGCGGCCGAATCCTGGTAGATATTATAACAACCATTTTCAGAGGGCGCAATCGAACAAAAATTGGAATCAGCGACCTCAGTTCTACAACAAAAATTATCACAAATTCAACCACCGGCGGCAAGACAAGACTTATTATAATAAGAAAAATAATTATCAATCGAATTACAGGCACCAGAGATAGAGTCGGTATTTGAGTCAAACTGACAACGTGCGATCACTTTTCTCCTGGTTCTTTGTCATTCAACATTTGGTTTGACAAACTGCATTTTCGACCATCTCGCAAGATTCCCTCTAACTTGACTTGTCCACATAGCTTTTCCAATGCGCGGATCCGTCCTATATTTCGACGACTCATTCTTTGACACAATCATTATTTTCTTCTCGGTATATTAATTATTACTTCATTTCTTTTGTAGTAATCTACTTTTAACCACGATACATACATAAATTTCAATCTTTCGTTATATGGCTTATTTAATCGTCAAATGAATTTGAAATTCGCAAATTTATTTAACAATTAAATCGGCTGTAAAATGAAAGTTTGAAATTATTACTTCAGATAAAAAATGAAAGACCTGAGAAATATTGAGAAACGATAAATAGTTTGAGTTCCAATAATTTAGACAATTGATGTCATCTATTGTTGCAATGAGTTACTATTAAAAAAATGACACGTTGAATTTAAACCAACGCTTATTTGAATGGAGAAAAAAGAAAAAGAAAATAACATATTAATTTTTATTTTCAAACTGCTCGTGAATCGAAGCCAACAGCCTCGTAGACTATGAGCTAATATTTGTTTTTCTGCAACATCATAGTCAATGCTGAGATAAGGTTTTACAGATAAAATGTAATTCAGAAAACAGTACTTTTCAAAATATTAATTAATATGGTGACGTCGATTGAAATGTGTAGAGGTTCGTGAATAATGGCCATAAAAAATGAATACATGATGAAGTTAGTTTTTTTTTTTTTTTTTTTCCTTTTCCATATGTTCGTACGTGATTATTTTGTGACAAATAATATTTTTTGGAATTCTACGATGCATATTTTGTAATCTCGTTTCAAACATTATTTTAAAATTTTCATTTAAAATATGAATATTTTAAGATATTTGAGAAGTTTAAAATAAAATGAATAATGATTGTTTGTTTCCTATTGTTTCATTTCTTGTATTTCGAACTTTGTGAAATTGTATTAATTATGATTATCCTGTTATACTGGAATTTAAAATAATTAAATGGTCTAAAAGTTAAGAATGTATTGAAATTATATTTCAAATAATAATTTTGTTATATTTTTATTTCATGTGTCCATACTGTATTAATTTGATATTGATAAATATTAAATTAATCTTCTTTTATTTTTATATAAATTATAAAAATACTGCTGACTTTCAGGCCCTTTAATTTTTATTTATCACTTAATTAAAACGTAAAAGTAATTATTTTAAATGCATATAAAATGTATTTACGTGATAGATGTCAATATTTCAATATAATTATAGAAACAAAAAAATTACAGAGTATGTGAATTATATTCTTTTAAATCAAGCCACTATAGAATTAGGTTTAGTGTGTATAATTTACATAAAAATTTATAGGTAAACAATTTTACACTGTTACACTGTAAAAATAATATAAAACTCAAATTGAAGCGTTTAATAAGTTCCATGTAATATCAGTTTTTATATATATAATATATATATATTGATTTATAGTTTAGTTTAACATGTTGTCTCAGACATATGATAGGAAAAACTAGGTTAATAACGATATTTTATAAGTCTACATATTCATATATATGTATATATATATAAAATTTTTTTTGAAGGACTAATTTTGTGAATATTTTATTATTAAAATGAAATATAAAACGCATTGGAAAAGAAAATGTACAGAAGACTTTTTTTCATAGGAATTACATAACTTAGTTCATTCGTTATTTATTTGCTAATTTGTTAATGTTGATGCAATTTTTTGTTACTAGTTTAGAAACTAAAATTACGGATATAATTACAAAGGTACTGTTTTCTGATCTTACACCCCATTTATAATACCTCGTTATATTATTCTATAAAAATTATACTAGCCAAAAATATAGAATAAAATAAATTGATACTATAGCGTAATAGCTACAATCATTAAAAGAAATTAACGTCAGATTATTTGATTTGTGTAAAAGCTGTCGCAAATAAAATGACGTTTATGAAATACGCACATAACGTATAAATTATAATTACATTTTCGTTCACAGGGCGCTTAAATTATTATCAAAACTGTGTATATTTTTTCATAATGTCAGTTAACTCGCCAATTTTCATTTTGACAGAAATATTTATGAATTTATTTTCATCATCTGATTTATATTTTACATGGATGAATAAAAATGGATGAATGAAAAATAAATTAACAGTAACGCACTGTATTTTAATGGTCAAAAATTTATTTATACATATAACAGATTAAAATTTGCATATAAAGGTAATTTTCAAGTAAAAAGATGGACGACTAGATCAAAAAATACCCTCTAAGTCAGGCCAGACGACTGGTGGTGCAAGCCTCAGGGTCGTGTCTTTATTTCGCATGAATGCTGGAGGAGAATATGGTCGCCTTCTTTCCTAAAATATTAACAAATTTGAAGTGATAAAACAACTTATTGTTGCATTTCAGTTTAAATATATATATATAATAAAAAATTTTTAGTGATCTTACAGAAGGTTTTTGAGGCGGTGGTATAAGATTGGTTGCAACTGGAGCCCAACCTTTGATATTAAGACACTTGTAACAAGTTTTGGGTTCTGATAAGCATTCTGCGTGATACCCATGACCACATTCAAACACAGCCACATAATCCGAACAGTGTGATAGAACTTGTCGGCATAGCGGACAAATAACAGATGAAGTTGCATAAGCTTTTCCAGCTTTTCTGATAAATGAACAAAATACAATTACTTGATAATCAAGTTGAAACCAAGTTAATAATTAGAGTTATATAATTTTTAACAAACTTTAAAGTTTTCTTCAAAGCCTCGTGCAAATCCAAGCTAACTAATTTTGCAGTTGTTTCGACTAGAGTTTGTTCATATCTCGACTGAGTTAGTACTCCTCTGAGTAGCCTTCTGATGTCCTTGATGGTTCCACTGGTTGCTAAAGGATGTTTCAGAATTTGTTCTATAACTATGGACAGAGCAGTGGTTCCTCCTAAGGATTCCAGCACGACGTTCAAAAGTTTTTCTCTTAATTGTTTCACTGTAAAATTTATACATTTTAAAAATTGACATTTCTTTTGTTTTGTGTTATGTACCATAAATTAGAGTGTGAATATGTTATTTCTTTGCATCATTTATAATATTCTTTACTTGTGCATTACCACTTATTTACTTTTTATTATGACACGAAGAGTGGTAATTTAAAAATGTACCTGTTTCACTATTGTCTTCAGTATGAGTTTGAAGAACAGCTTCCACCAACGGCATCCAATCGAGATTTCCTGCAGCTCTTCTACATAAACCTGTCAACTGCATTGTTATACGAATAGCTTCATCTTCTTGGATTTCTTTTTTACAATACTGTAAACAAAAAAAGGTTTAAAATATGAATATAACAAAAATATAATTTAATTTTCTTGAATTCCAAATCATCCATACCAAATCTAAACACTTTTCAAGTTGTTTCAGCAGTAAGTCGTGAGCTTTCTGGTAATTACCAAGTTTTTCTAAAATCACTGCCTCAGCATCCTTGTGACTCTGACTTTCAACTATTTTTAAAGCTCTATCTAATCGACAACCATGTTGACCTTGTAAATGAGCAACTACCTGTTATATATAACAATTCAGAGATAGTTTTTTACCTACGTGTTCTTTAATTCTAAATAATTTATTATAACAAAAAGATTTAAAAAATATTTGTGATAAAGTGTACTAACTCGTTCAGGTTCCATTTGGCACATAAGTTCTAAATACGATTCTAACATATTAACAGTCAATTCCAGCTTATTGTTCTCCTCTTTGTACTGCACCAGCTGGTAAAATGCGGACATCAACGCATACATTGATTCCGGATAGCGCTTCAGCTTTTCTAATATCACGTTTACCTCACTAGGAAAACGTGTGGCAATTAAACTTGCTAGCTGATTAGCATCGACTTGGATTAAACTTAACAGGTGCGTTTGTATCACATTATAAAGTGTATTCGTTGGGAGTCTTTGTAGCCATGGCCACACGTTGTGACTTCTAGTTGGATCAGCTGTCATACAACGACAAACCGACAGCCAATCTTCCCTAGCAGTATAGAGCAACTCTGCGACTCGTAAACTGCAAAAAAATCATTCTAAACTCCATCGATTTTTATATTAAAATAATTCAATATTTAAATTTAAATGTAATTTGATCTTACAAATTTGCTCTTTGAGCAAAATTTAGGAGAGTTGTGTCTGATATGTTGGTGAGTTTTTCTGCTGTGAGTAGTCTAATAATGGCGTTTTCTTTGTCAGTTATATGATCGCGGGATATTTTCCCTTCCACAGGCACATTGCACAATGTATCTACCAATTTATTAATAACGATCGATTCTAGAACAACTGTATCCTGGGTCACTTCATTCACAACGAAAATCAGTACGTGGGCTCGTTGTTCATCTGACAAGTTTTCCTGATTTTGATTATCAATAGGTGTGTTTGGTAGAACGATATTTAATAAAATATCAATGAGTCTTTGACGTTGCCTAAAGCCCATTTCTGTCACAAATTCAGGTTCCTGCAAGAACAAACTTGAATTTTAACGAATTGAAAAATATATAAAATCTAAGTAGACCATTTAGTTTATGGAATGTTTAAAAATATAACTGGTAATCTTTAAAAGTACCTGAAAGGCCATGGCAATCACATTTAAAAATCCTTTTGCATCAAATTTGAGCAATGTTCTCAAATAAGGATATTGTGTTTCAGCATCGTTCGCCAGACTTGAGTGTTGCGAAAGAAGTGCCCTCAGAATATCAGCTTTTGCTTTTTTTGAAACACTTTCAGACAATTCACCCCGAGGAAAGTCACGGCCGGCTAAACAGCAGCTCGTGTAGACTAGAAGAGCGTTACCTAAATCAACACATTCACGTGATAAGTTATTGTTTGAACTCGACAGAAGGAATTCTCTTAGCACAGGCATCAATTGGTGAATGGGAGCAGTGAAATCACCAAGAGAAGTTTTCTGAAGATGAATTAACGCTTTCCACAATCCCCTGGATCGACAAATCAGAGTTGCCTGTAATAAAAATTATTTATCTATGTCTCAAAATCAAAACAATAAATCAGATTTGATTATAAATAAAATTTTTTTCAGCTTTTACCTGATGGATATCCAAACAATCAACGTCTAATAAAATAGCTATAAACTCTAAAGTCTCCGTTCGATTTTCAGCATCATATAGTGAAAATAATTGCTGCGCTATCACCGGTGGTAATCTAGGGGGCAAACTACCGTCCAACAAAGGTGATTCGAGGGCCCACAAATATACGGATTTCAGGTAATCCGATTCTGAAACCAAATCCCAAAGCCGACCAAACAATAGTTCTGTATTTTCAAGTTGGATGCAGTAACTGACGCATGTGGACACTATCGTTTCAGAGTCTATACTTTCGTCGTCCATGGAACAAGGTTTTAGTTTGTCCATATATTTTATCAAGACTTGACAAACTTTGTCCCGAGCTATCTGTTTGCGTCGTTGTTTCGAACCTTGCAGACCCACGACTGCTTTTGCTTTGTCTTGATAAAAAGACAAACCTAAAGCCAAAGCTTCTGGAAACCTACCCTGTAGATTCAAACAACTGTAACAATGTTGTTCTTTCTTTTTGCACTTAGTATAAAGAAGAGGTTTACCTGCATTGCAAGATGCCGCAATCTTTCAGTCCAGCTTCTGATGCAAACGGCGTGTAAACTTTTTGTTCCGAGAAGTAATAATTGATTACCTACTGTAATCACTGTATTATAACATGCTCTTTCTCCAGCCAGTGCCATCGCCTATAATAATATAAGATAACATAACGTAATATTTAAGATGTAATATTATAAAAAATAAGATCAAAATAAAATATATTACTTTAGACACATTTCCACCAGTAGAAAGGCCTTTGAAATGACTGGATGCATATGAAATTCCAACTTGACTGACATCTAAAACTTCTAAGTTGTCAGGTGTCCTTACATCTATTAAATGCAATCGTTCATGAATATCCAATACTACAAGAGAACGAGCGTTGAGCCATTTCAAGTTACTCATCATATATGTAAGAATAATTTTACGAAGAGGAGTTAATTTGATTCTCGATACCGTTTCTGTGCACACCTTCAAATAAATTAGGACTTTATAATATTCATACTTTAATAATACTAATTAAATTTCTTAATTCATATTGTATATTCATATTTTATATTATACCTGATAAAAGTAGATATCCGTATCTCTGCCTAAGGCTAAAACAGGGTCAACAACTCTAGTGGCATTTGCAGACTGAATAACTACCAACTGCCAAGACACTTGAGGAGGGGCAACTGAAGCACCGGTTAATGGATGGGTTAAAAGGACCTTCATTCGAGGTCTTATACAAACAACTATCACCTAAAATAGAAATTAACAAACGTTTTAGAATTATGATATACTTGATAATTTATTTGATAAAAAAAGTTTCATTTTAATTAATTTCTTAATTAAACAAATTTTCACTTTAATTAAAAGTTTGATTAAGTCTGAAATTTAAGTAAAATTGAAACTATTTTAATAATTTTTTTTTTTAAAAAAGTACTTTGGCTAAGATAACACTACCTTTGACAATGTGGCCATTGCAACAATTGTATAATGTTTTAATGGGTGCATTGGAAAGTCATTGAAGAGCAACGGTTCCAATGTACAAACTTCTCCACGAGAGCCACTGAATAGACATTTGCTATCACAGCCACGAACTCCCATGATTCTCGTAAAGCTTAGCTCAAACACAGATCCACCGCTGTCGCTGCACAGGGCCAATGTGGGTGAATCTGTAAACTATAAAAGAATATGAATATTTACTTGCGTTTCATAAATACAACTGCAACTATAGTAGATGAATTTTTAATTTTAATTATACTTTGACATGTAATACTGCAGTTCCAGGTGCATGAACGTCTGTCAGTGTTCTCAAGACCTTGCCATTTGTACTATCAATCATTAGTATGTAGCCTCTGGCAAAACCAGCAAGAATTCTTGAGGCATCATGGTTGAAGCACAAAGCTGAAACCGCTCCTTGATGTCGAGCTTCTTGATCGCACCATTTCAGCGTTTGAGATGAGTCAAAAGCCAAAATTAGACCATGACTTGTACCAATGACTAACATGTTCCCACCTGCTGCCACAGCACTGGCTAGGCCAGCATTTATCTTTTCCTGAACGTTCAAAATTCATTTAATTAAATAACTTCATTCACTTGTCATTAGTAATAATTATACGTTGTATACATTTCATTGTATACAAATGAATATAAATTAAAATAAATCCATTTTTAATGCAATATCTTTTTAAATCGTTACCAATAAAATTTTCAATCTTTAGAACATTGACATTTACTGCTTTCTTTATTTTCTTTGAACTTTCTTAGATGAAGAAATTAAAATATAGGAAAAAATTAAAAATTAGTGTGTTATTTTTAACATTATGAACACTTGTATGCTACGAAAATGAAAAACTTAAACATAATCTTCTGACATATAAAATACATATATAAAAAAAAAGTTTATCAATAAAAAATACCAACGTGAGCTGACGATATTTGTGCACATATTCCTTTTAGGATAATATGTCGTAGGATAGCACCTGACGCTGGCGGCTGACTGTTTCTTGGTTTACTTATAGAATTCAGTGACAATAAACTACCAACACTAGCTGTCTCACCGCTACCTCCCAACTTTTCTGTTGACAATGACGTTATGTCGTCGTCTGTTCCTGACAGTGAACCACATTCTGGTTCAGCAAGGATGCTTTCTAAAGTAGGCAATATGTCTACAGTTGGTATTTGATATTCTGCATCATCCAGCTGAAATTGTTATACAATGTTTTAGAAATTATATCTAGTATTAAAAAAAAAAAATATTTTTCCATTAACGCATTTCCATTCATGCATTTAAAATTTACTGTATTTTGTCTTCTTTTATTCTTAACACTTTACGTTTTATTTTTTTCAATGAAATTTCAGCAATGAAATGTAAACAATCTATATCATACTACAAACAATTGTTAAAAAAATAAACAATAGAGCAAACACTCTAGTCAACAAAATTCTGTCACATTGCAGTTAATATCTTGAAATAAATGATCACCAGGTTTTCTGAATACAATATTCTAGCTAATCAATGCTCTTAAATCGTAATCAAAAGTTTCGGAAGTACAAATCTTTTATCTAGTTGTTATGTGAAAGGTTAAATTTCGTTCCTCGATAAGATGTAATATTAAAAGACGATGAAAATAAATACCTCATCGATTTCTAAGTTTATTGCATCTAAAGCGAGGTTGTCTTGCGAGTCGATGTCTGATTCCGAGCCATTCTCAGCCATTTTTTCATAATTCACGTTACTGTTTATACAAACTTGACAAGTACCTTAAAATCTGTGATGATTGTCAGTATTGACACAGATTAGGAGCGAGAGCAGAAGTAACTCTTGTTTTGGAGCCAAACGTTATGAAAAATGCACTTTTTTTTATTACATGTTGTTTATTGTTATTGAACCTATTTTCAACAATTGATCAAGAATTTCTTGACTTTTGATCGATACATTTTCTACTTTAAGGAAATGTTACGTTTCAAAGCAGAATTGGGAGCCAGGTAATTTTCGGAAAAGACAGCTAGCGACCGATGCAATGTGAACTAATAATGAAATTGCTTTGGTTCAAAACATGTAACGGTTGAATTGAAAGAAACAGATATCGACTATCGATAATATAGAGATACGTTGACATTATACATTTTATAATTTGAATATTAATTGGTTGAAATAATGAGGATATAAAATTATATGCAAATAATACAAAGTGAAAAATAATGCATAATTATTTGGGGGGGACCGACCACTAGGAGTGGTATTTCGGTGAAACAAATTGAAACATGTCACAACTTATAGAAAAATGTCTGCTCTTTAATTTGGACCCCATATTCCGGGGATAAAACTTGTCAGTTTCCGAGATATATGACAAATTATGAAAAAAATTACAAAATTTTCGTTAACATACATTGAGCTTAATAATTATCGCGCCGAACGAATACGAACCGTAACAAACTTAGCGGCGAACGTACTCGAAGCCGAACTTTGAATTTTTTAGGGTTCGAATTCGGTCACCGCGAAGATCATTCGGGTTTAAATACGTTTGGCGCCAAGTATTTTAAGTTTGGAATTTATTCGTTGCAATGTTCACGTGGCTTCGGGTTCATTAGTCGTCAAGTATTGTAGGTATCGGATACGTTCGGCTCGACGTCTGTTAGGTTTCGATTACATGCGTCCCCGTGCTTTTTAGGCATCACGTACAGTTAGGCGCCAAGTCCATTAGGGTTGACGTACCCATCCAATTATTTTAGCGTAAATAAAATATCGATAATTTACATAACAACATAAATATATTCATATGCGTACATAAATTTACAATAATCTATAGAAGTCAAATAAAACAAATATCAATAAATACATCGCATAAATTTCTTTTTTAAATGAAAAACTTTAACATTTTGCAACAAATTTTATGTTTCCACGTGTATGATATGCCAAAGTATTGCTAATTTTGCAAACATTGGTATTTCTGGTCATTCTAAATATAAAAATTTATAATAGACATCTCTCAGGTAGTGTCAACTTTGCAACCACTTTTACCTTCTAATAAATTAGATTTTATTACGTTTATTAAAATTATTCATACACTTCATGCATTATTCTAGAAACGAAAATCTTTTTAAGCTCAAAAGTTTTTAACTTTCGCTTGTAACTTTGAAAATGTTTTTAATTGTATATTTCAACATAAGTTACTTCGGCCACATCTATTATGTTGAAATATACTGAAATATACTTATTCGATTCTTAAGGAAATCTATCACCAAAATAAAACAAATGCTATTTAAAATTATATCTAGGAGTTTGACTCTTGAACCTAAGACCTCAACTGAGATTCTTACCAAAAACCTATATTTATTTTTTAATGACATGAGTATAAGATCAAAAGAACATGAAAGAAAGCCTTCCTAGATGATAGATGATTCTTGTTGAAAGCCTCAGATGGTTTATTATTTACGTTCATGGGTCAACAGCCTAGATAAAATAGCATAATTTTTTTTTTTTTTATTGAATTTTATGTATATTATATCCTGTTATTCATAAATATTTTAAGGTGATACATCAAGTCATTTTTTCACAAAGCTTGATCCTGTTCTCAATAATTATCTTTACTTTGTTCAATAAATAAATTATTTCTAAAATTTTATGATTTCAAATGAAAGGATATTATTATTAATACTTATACATCATTAATTTATTAACATTAGGCAGCGTTTATGAGTTGAAGATGAAGCTGATGCATCACCTTAAATCATGCAAACATGCAAATTGATGGCTTGATTTAGTTTTTTATTTGTAAAATGCATTGTCAAAAAAGATATCAGTATGATTCAAATAAAGTTAATCGCATAAAATATTGCCACTATTTGCGATTCTGAAACTGTTAAAATGCACAGTGCTTACGCGCAAAATAATTACTTTGTGGACAATCGCGGAAAAAAACTGCACATGGTTACTAGTTATAAATTAATGTAATTCGCAAAAAGAAAAAAAAATTTAAAAACAAAAAAATTAAAAGTCCTCTACCAAGTACAAAGTTTACAGGTTATATAAATATAACAAATTAAGGGGTTATCACATTTTGTAAACGTCGATGAAAAATTTCTCATTTTTGTGTTTTTGGTTATCAAGAATACAAAATTTACAATTTTATTGATTTACTTATTAAAAAACTAACAAAAAAACATAAAACTAATATTACCATTTTTACAAATTTAACATGTATTAACAAAGATCAAAAACCGTTTGAATATTTTTAAAATACTAACTTTATGAAAGCCCCTTAATGTACAAAAATTGCATCAGAAAATAAAATCATATTTACACTTGTATAATATTGTCAATGACAATTTAATTCCTTTGCGATCCATTAAATAATCTTGGCACATAACAGATTGTGATTTACTTGTATCATATATTTATAACAATACCGAAAGTAATTGTTATAAAGATATTGTAGAAATATTAATTATCAATTCCAGTAATTGCAAAAAATGTTAAGTTTAATTGAAATGTGTAGTATAATTTAATTAAATAGATGGTGGTGGTAACAATTCATTTAAAAAATTATTTTTTTCAGTTACTGGAATATGCCTGCGAAAGTAAAAATTCTAAAAACTCTCGTAATTTACAATTTATGCTATTACTTTTAATTATAAAAAGAGGCGAAAAATACGTGAAGAAGACGTGTGTTTATAATAGTACGGGAGTATGTCAGTATAACTTAATTTTTTCTGAACTGTATACCTTAACCATATTTCTGAACTATTTTACAAGAAGTTTTATGCAATAAACATTTCAAATAGGGTGAATATCAAAATAATATTTAAAATATTTATTTTTGATGTGAAAGTTATCTATATACTGACCATGTGCAAGTTGAAGGTCTTGGTTTTGGAAAACCATTGTTTTAAAAGATTATTTTACTATCAAAATAAATGTTAACATGTATGGTTTGTCATGCTATTTGACATACTGAAAATAAAATTTTGTGATATGGTATTACTATTATATCCACCTAAAAAAACTTTTTAACTGTTTTACGTTGATCAAAAAAATTTAAAACATTCACTGACTTTAATAATAAAGTAAATAAAACTTTTCTATTATAATGTTATCCTTTTTTACATCTAATTTCAAGTACATCATTCTTGCTATAAAAAAGTGACTCCCTCTACTATTGTTGTTAAAATTTTCTTTGAAGTGTTTTATTAAATAGATTAAAATTGATGTAAAATAAAATGCTTTAAATCAATGTTTAAGAAAACTCCTTTGTCAATTAGACTAAATTCATAACAAAAGTCTAAATCAACGACCATAACAAAATTATAGCCACTTAACTTATTTACATTTACAAAAAAGAGTTGAGAAAAAAAAGGAAATGTATAGCACATATCCTACTCCTCAAAAAACGTTGTCTTAAACTTGATGATCTATAAGATGTGTGTCCCGCCTATAAGAATACCGAGGTGGATTATGACAAGGTAGTAACCATAACACTGGATGACTTTTACCACAAACTTGAGATAGAAGCGTGATAGTTCGTGGTACAGGCTTATTATGGTGATGGTGATGATTGCTATTTTGAAGACGTTCAATGGTTGTTTCGTCGCCAAGAATAGCATGAAACTGGTCTATTAAAATGGCTAGAACGAATATTCCAAATAGGGCAGATTCCAAAACTAAAATCACGCAATGTAATCTGGAAAAGACATTAAATCAAATTTTTATTCTACCTTAATTTGACAAAATATTATTCTATTATACTATCATTATACTAACATTCGGCTCTGTTTTATAGCAACGTCATTGCTACATTGTGGACAGTCAAAAACCCATGATACTATTACCAAAGCTATCGCATACACAGCCAAAGATACAACGTATATTAAGAATTGTATAAAGTATTTTTGATTTCGTTCTCCAACGCAATTATTGATCCTACAAATACATTCAACAGTTTAAGATACCATAACTCTAGTAAAACGAAATATTGAATGTTGAAAATATGAAGAATAATGAAAAACATGTAGTGAGAATATTATCGATATATTGCCAGTATATCAATAATTTACTGGCAATGTTATATTAAAATAATACTATTCCTAAAATTAGAATTCATAGATTCTTGATAGATAATTGAAAATATATTTTTAATGTACCTATTGACGAATAATTTACCATTAATATATTAGTATAAAGCTAGACTTCAATTAGTACCAAACAAACTTTTACCAAGGACAATGGTGATCCATTCTACGAATACACCTTTTGCAAATCCTGCAATGATGTGCGCGAGGAGGCCTATATGTTTCACATCTTGTACAAACAGTCCAATCATCAATTTCATCGCCATCGTCCGTACCAGATCCTGCGGTATGAATGTCAGAAAAATCCATTCTAGTCTGAGGAAGAGGAACTACACCTGGATCACTGCATACAGCTTTTAAATGGGACATCATGAGTAGTAATACGATGGTGTTAAAAATTACCACATGAAATGGACCCCACAAGCTGTAAAAACGCAAAATAATATTAAACGAAGCGAATTTTTAAAGGCAAGCACAAAATAAATTTCAATGTAAACTTTATATTATAAGTTTTATAATTATAATAAGTTTTTTAATTTAATTTGAAATGCTGATCATTAGTTGAACTTCAAACTTATACTTTAGTTTTATAGTATATATATATAATTGAAATTCAAAACTGTTTTCCTGGTGATAGTTAAAGATATTAAAGTAAGTTTATTATACACATTTTACTTTCTACATCAAATTTTAAACTGATTTTTTTTTTTAAGGAAAAAGAATTGAATATTATTTCACAAATGTCTCCACTTGTAAGCAGTTGTTGATAATTAACTCTGACCTGTCTTGCATGGTGTGTAAGATAATCCATCGTACTACAACGTAGTCTGCATAAAAAACCGCGACATACGTGACGATGATGCAGACGATGCCACAAGGGTCTCGGACGAACATCGTTCAGTCGTTGAACTGCTGCATGACTTTTTTCGGCGCGTCCTCCTGACAGCCGTTGTTGCAAACATTCATTGTTCGCCGAGTCACGTTAACACATTTCTCTCATTGTGACAGCTCCGCTTCGACATTTCGTGCCGGAATGAAATCGGCTCGATTGACACTTTGTGTTGCGTTTTCCTCAGGGGAACAACAACAACTTTTACAATTGACAGCTCAGTGAAATTAGTTGGGAACAAGTGGTCTGACAAGTATACCAACTTAACGAACGAAACGAGGAAAGTTGCCGGAATCGAGGGAGCTGATTCGTCAGGTTTGGAAATTGTGAAAAAAAAATGCCGTATGTAAACGAAATTGTCTCTTTTTAACACAAAATAAATAATTTTACCTATTGACACTTCTTGTTGGGGAGAGGGGGGTTAATTTATTACTGTAATATTATTTTTACATAGTTTTGGACGTGACAACGTCTTATAAATTGATTCACGCCCGCTGCCATGGGCCGATTTGGCGTTAGTAACGCGGCTGCTTGTGTGCGTGAGTAACGTGACCTGTGTCGGTGTGAGGCGTGATCGACGCGCATGCTTGCGGAGCATAGTGGAGAGTAGAGGCCACGTGAATCAGCTGCTACCGCGTGTCGTAAACAAAGCGAGTGTTTTGTATATAATATACACGTAACTAATATATTATTATATAAATAATTTATATATAATATATAATATTTGAATATGTGTTTTAATGTTTCATTTATTTTTTCTCTACAAAAACCAATAAATTACAAACAAGAAATTAATAAAATATGCCCAAGTGACAGAGTTAAAGAATGAACCTTTAACTCTGCCTCGAAGCGGCAGTCAGAGATGACGTTGTCACGTAAATACTGTCGTGCATTAGTTGCACACAAAGAAGGCACGCCTAACAAAAAACAGCACGAAGTTCATATTGTTCATTTATTATTAAAATATTGCTTGAAAATATTGCATACACAAACAGAAAGGAAATACTCGAATAACGCGAATAAAGACGCTAATTTAATTACAATGATAAGTTATTTCACTTTAACTTATTCAGCAGCATTCGTGACGAATCGTCACAAGGGCGTTTGCTACGGCGTTTGGGTGTACATTGATTGCTGTAATTTCAATGTACAATTTATGCTGAATAACATTTCTATTATACAGTTTGAGACATTATACAGCGAATGGTCC
>JABFOV010001593.1:0-24247 GCA_022817685.1 Aradophagus sp. ZL-2020
GCTTTATGGACCCCGCTTCAAGACGAACGAGTGACCGGCACACCGTTAGAGGCCGTCGCCAAATTGCTGGAGGAAAACGCCAAGAAAAGCGAAAAGGGCGACAAGGACGACGAGAAGGAAGAATTGGAGCGCCGAAGCCGAGCAGAAGCCATCCTCGCGGTCGCTGCTCCGCTCCTGGAACGAGCCGCGCCTCCTCAGACGCTCGCCCGAATGCTCGCCAAGTTGGCCCAGAAACACCCTAGATCGCCCCTGGTCATGGCCCTAAGTCCCGCGATCACACGTTGCCTCAAACACACCGTTGATTTCGGCAAATCGCCTGACATGCGAAGATTACTTCAAGTATTCATAGCGGCCCTTTATGAAAACGACAACGGCGAACAAGCCATCCGGGATTATATCGCTTCCGTACATGGTCCTGGAAGCGACTGTCCACATCCCAGAGTACTGCCTAATCTGGTGTCCATATGCGTGGCTGCAATTTTTCATAGGTACCTTTTTTTACATAGGACGAAATCAATTAAAGAACGAATACTTTGAGAACACAGCTTTGTATTATACATGTTGAATTTATTTCATATTATAATTGTTTTTATTGAACAATAAATGAGGAATTTGAGCAATCTATCAATTGGAAACGGGTGCTCTTTTTATGTTCTTTCTTGGGATTCGTTGAACTTTACATATGATAGAAACAAACTCCAAATTAAATGTGTATTAAATATACTTATAAACTAAATTATAAAATAACGTAATGGGTAATTTAATGTTGGTCTTCTCTCTTCAGACTTCAACATCAATTTCATCATTTTTAAACAAATTTTTTCCCGTATTTGGGGCATATTGTTAAAAGATGAAATGAAAAGAATTTTACTGATGAATGTGAAATTGATTTTTAAATTGAATCTTTATTTTGTTCGCATACCACTTTATCAGTTGATCTTTCTATAATTATTTTGCCGTATAACGAAGCTTTACATTTAATCTCTCTTATCAAATTCGACAAGACTTCATTTTGCAATTTAAATATTATCAAAATCAATTTTCTGATCCAATGATCTTTTTCATCATAAACTTGGAATGTTGCGATAATAATCAAATAATGATTTAATCGCGTTCACTTATAGTACTATATTTTTATGCTGGTTTTTAGGACAGTTTTTTATATAAAAAAATCTTATTACAGGTTCGAAGTAGTCACTTGCCTAAAGGCTGATGTTAGTTCCATCGAAACTTTGCCGCCATTACAATGTTACCTTCATGTTTTGAATGTAGCGTAAGTATAACATTAAACATTTTAATATATGCACAACTTACGGCTGATATTCCATTTTCCTAAAATTCATAACTGAATAAGTATTGATTCACTTGTTGCAAGTATTCAAATATTCAAATATTTACAATTTTCGTGTAATTATGAGAAGTATTTATAATCCAATGTGTACATTGTTAACAATTTACCAAATAATAATTTATTTACAAAAACTATCTACTTGTTGCAAGTTATAAACATACAAATGAAATTAAAATTTACAAAGCTCTGAAACAGGATCTAAGTTCACCTCAAAATAGACCTGTTTCATATACATTATTTTCCACCCCATAAATAACTCACTTCTAAAATTCACAAAAGATAAGTTAACTATTACTTACCAATTATTCAAATGTCCCGTTATTCCAGGAAATTGCCATAATGACCTGTAGTTGGTCAGAAATAAGTCCCCGCGAGATCTAATTATATCATTACAAATTTGGATCATAAATGAACCCTTGCTTTTCAGGTCAGAATACACTGACTGGAGGCCCGGTTTGGGTGCTTTACTCCAGCCAGTTCCTTTTCCGGAGAACGCCCTGGCCGACAAGGAAGTTCAGAACTCCGTGTTGCTGCACGTGATGAGACGCTTGGCGCAGGATCACAGGTGTTCCGTGCATAAAGTATTGTTGCCGGTGCGGGAACCTCGCCATGGCTGGATCCACATTGCAGCGCCATCTAGCAACACTTGCCCCGACGATGGCGAACTTTTTGGCGAAATGGTAAAAATCACCAAACATTTAAATTTTATAAATCCATATAATGTTATTCAAATTTAACTGATCAGAATTGGTTTATCTTTACATCAGATCTATTCAATGGGTGAAAAGTACTATTTTTCTGCTGTTGGACACAAAAGTCCACGTTTCCTCTTTCGACGCTATTTCATGACTTTCTTCGCTGCCCTAGGACAGAAACACGTTTTTCATATAAAATACAATTTAATAATTTGGAATACTTATTTATTTAATTTCAATGTAATTGCTATTCATTTAAGCAGAATTTTTGGGGGAGTAGAGGTACAAACCTCCCTAATTTTACCTTTGGTCCCGATTAAAAGTAGACGCCGTCGAATGGCAAATAATTCAAATCACGGCGAAAGGTTAGGAGGTAATTAAACCCCCTAAAGGCCAGGGGTCGGCCGACAATGTGGTCCTTAATTAAAAAAATGTCCGGCGACACGCGAAAAAGGGACAAGTGGCGTGACGCGACGCTTTAATTCCTCAGGATGAAGATGACGGCGCCATCCACAGTCCTTATCAATAAAAAGAAACTATCGCAAACTGTTACAGTTTCATTCAAATTGACTCTCTCTTATTTTAATCCTATCTATTTTTTGCATTATTATTCATGAGATTGAAAAATGAGATTGAAGTATACGATAAGATAAAATAGTTATTTATAGGTCAAATTAACAACGAATTTAATAATAGTCGAAATTCAATATTGTTGATCTGATAAAAAATCATACATATAAATATATTTTCCATAAAAATGGGCCTTATAAACATAAATATAAAATTTTTTCATATATATTGCATTATGCGTTTTGTATAAAGCAACGTATAAATTTTTACACAGAGCGATATCAATTTTTTCGCGACAATCGGGGGAGCAGATTTACGACGCTGTATCGCGATTCGCCACGATGGCAATTACTTCCTAAGGTTATACGGGACGTATTACTTCGCGGGCGGAGAAAAAGATAAATTTATCGCGGAAAAAAGCTTTCAAAAAGATGCGATAATTCACTTCCCGCAGGGCCGCCGAGTTGTATAATTTATTATCACTTTCGCCGGGCGGAGCGACTCGAGGGAGCGCGCCGACGGGGCTGCGGTCCCTACTTATTAATCGAGAATCGGGGGCGTTTTTCGCGGATCACGCACCGGCGAAATTGTAAATCAAGGTTACGGACATGGAAAATTGGGTTAGATGTTTATCGCAAAATACACTGGGAAAAGAAATCGGGTTGGTTATAACAACTAAACTACTCGGCTGAACATATTTGACTATCAAAAATAATGTTTGTGTTATTCAGGGAACAAATTTGTTAATTAAATTTAAGCAAATATACTTGGTTGAAAGTTTTGAAAATTTTTCGTTATGATTGACTGTGCGCAAAGTAGTATTTCGCGCACTTGTGCAGAATTGATTAATTTATATACGATTGACAGTCACCGATGAGTAAAATAATCAGTTTGCGCACTGGTGTACAAAATAATTACAAAATCAATTACATAACAAATAAAAGGAGTCTGAGGTAAATAGTTGTCAAATTATTGATCAAGTTCATTGAATAATGCCATTGCATAAACGCGCGTTTTAAATTTCTAATGCAGTTTTAACGTCACCGGCGAGATTCCAGGGCGAATGTTTGACTTTCGAAGGGGATTGTAAAGTTTGGCAAAAGATTTCCGCGACGATCGGCCGACGCGATTTCTGTTGCTTAACGAGCCCCGCAACTTTGACGGTCGTGAATAAAAATACACGATTCGCCGGCGTATTTCCGCATCGATCTGACTGGAGTCTCGCGGGGTTAAACTCGGATTCTATTTTCCGACGGAGCCGAGTATTTGTAGAAGCGTTTAATATTTATGCCAGCCGGAATTATGTGTACGTTCGTATATGCGACCTATGAATAATGCACCGTGCGATTCTCCGCGTCGCTCATACGCACATTTGTTTGACATGTCCGTCCTCTCGAAATGACACGTGGTTTCGCCCCGCTCGTAATTGGAGCTCAAAAACAACTATTCAGCCGTATTCGGACTTGTTTTGACATTCATTAACGTTGTCAGTTGATTGACGGGCAAAATTCGAGCCTAACTTTTGAATCAATTTTTCGTAGTCCAGTTGATATCTGAACAAACACGTCGGTAATTGCATTATGATTTACATTGTTGGAAAGGCATTGATATGAATAAGTTACAATAAGGAATTCTTGGATTCGACAAGTGTTAATAAGTATTAAATACGAAACACAGTAACTAAGGCAATATATGCAAAACATAGTATAAAGATATAAATTCTTACACTTTGTATTCAGATCTCACCACCCCTTTGGATCTATTAAGGTTCTAGTGATATATTCGAAATAAGATATCTCAAATTAAATGATGAATCACCTGGAAGAATAATATATTTTATGAAATTTTCAGCATAAAAACTGCACTTTTTTCTCAATACTCAAAATTCTAACTATTTTAAGTTGTGCTCAGTTTTTCCTGAGACGTGTAATCAAAATGAAGAAATATCACAAATTATTAATACTCTGAATAATGGTCTAGCACCTAATCCCATTTTAATCATCGAACGACTGACAAACAAGCTTAATTTTGATCGACCTTAAACAAAAGTTAAATGAAAATTCCGGTGGATAAATGTGTCATCGGAATTGAAAGGTCCCGCATCAGAGGCACGACTCATCACATCGATTCTTTTTCCAGTTGACGACCCTCCTGGGCTGCTGCTGCCGTCGCAAGCGATTCATCTCGTCTTTGATGAAGCAAACCGGAGGCGCTTGCATCCTGTTGGGCGTGCGGGGCTGCGAGGCGGCGCAGGACGCTTTGTGTCTGATGCTGGAATGGCGTCTGTTGCCGAACGAGGAGGCCAGGCTGCAGGTCGTGTCGGCACTCCAGTCGACCGCTTCCGGCAAAGATCGATACGCGGCGCTCTGCCAACGGCAACGGAATTTGCAAGAACTGGTGAGCGCGAGCAAGTGTGTTCATTCAGCGGCGCATTCATTATGAATCATTATGAACTTTTCAATAGCCGAATGAATACCAATGAACCCGAGGCCGATTGAATTGAATTGCAGTACGCGACGCCGGCATTCAGAGGCGACTGTCATTATTATATGCGGCTCGTTAATGCGCCTCTTTTCTTTTTTTTCCCATCTTTTTTTAATTATTATCACGTGTCTGCTTGGCACGTAATTCGGGATGTCATGTCCTTTGATATATACATATAAAAAAAAAAAAAAAAAAAATGTAAAATTATTCGGCCGGTTAGACTTCACATTAAGTGTTTGTTATCATTCTTGAAGCTACTGTATATTTGTAAAAAAAATCTAGTGGGTGTTGTTTAATTGAATACAATAATTTCTAATCGTTTCTTTTATTTAGAGTTAATTATGATAGAATTGTTAGAGGGATAAGTACATACCATGGTTAAATAATAAGATTAATGAGAAATATTATTTTACAATTAAATGTATTGATAGCTTGTATATTGTTTAAGTTATAAAACATGTACTTATTTATGATCACTAAAGTAATAAGATATTTTATTCATAAGATTTATACTTTCTCATTTTTATTATCAAATTTTTTATAATTCTTATAAATTGTTCTTAGCATTTACACAGGGTAAACTTATTTTTGATAAAATTTATGACTGTAACTGTAAGTCATTTTTAATTAGTTCTATTCACGATATCAACAAGTTCTATTATGAAAAAGTTTTCTCAGGATTCAAGTTCTTTAAGTCTAAGAGTGTCTCAACTCTTCTTCACAACTTGAGATTCTTTTAATGCCTTAGAAATAAAAAATGTTTCAAAATGAAAGACTTGTTACTATATATTTGTCATTTATCTGAATGAAAAATTATTTAAATCATTTAATATACAACAAACCGTTCAACACTTATCGCGTTTCTTGATAAAGGATCTGAAGAGTCATCTAAAAAATATGAAGCAATTTTAAACTTAATATTTTTGATAAGGGTTGTCCTCGCGCAAATTTGTCCAGCGCGATTGTTTACGTCCCTGGCAATCGGTTTTTTACGACTCTGCGAAACCGATTGTCCCTGTCACGCGATTCTAACGAAAGTTACGTGCCACGAGCGAATCAATTTCCCAGACTCGGTAGCAGTCGTATTAGAATGCAAATGCGACGTCTGAATTATTGCGCCGACTAGTCGGCGGTTATGACTCGGCGTATTTTGCGATTCCTTGGGAAATGAGCTCCACGTCCGGCAATAATCATGTTGAGCGTCGACGTACTCGGCGAAATAATTTATCGACGCGACTTCGGCTCTTAACGCTAAGGCCGTTTTTACGGTCCCGCGTTTTATGATGTAACTCCGCGCCGCGTAAAAGTAAGCCGGCAGATCTCGAGCGATTATCCTTTAATGACGTCACGCGTCTTTTTATTCGCATCTCCTTTTCGCCCGGGAAAAGCCCGTTGCTCTTTCAGCTACGTGGCGTCATTTGGGGATAAGCCCAAAAACCGAAAAGTCGACGAGACACGAACGTGTACTTTATTTTAACTTGCGAAGAGCTTTAATTCGGTGTGTAGCCAGAGCTGAACTTTTAACAGAAATAAAAAGAAAGATGAACATTTTTAGTTTAATATTTCTTAATGCAAAATGTCTGAAAATGTTCGATTATTTTACATTTATTTAATATTCAACTTTATGATCCTTATATCAGAATTAATGCTTAACATTTGAGAACATTTTTTTCATAGAAGAAAGTTGGCACAATTGATTCATTTTAAATTATAATTTAAGTTCTTACTATTTTTCAGCAACAAAAGGGAGGACCGAAGAAATTAACATTGCCGGTACGTGCAACTGACGCAGACGTGGCTTTACTCCTTGGAGGGGGAGCCCTTGGGAATTTAGAATTCCTCAGTCTAGCTTTTACATCCGTGACATCAGCCTGCGCCGAACAACTTATCAAATTGCCCGCGCTTAGGTATTTGAATCTCTGGGCCACGCAGTTCGGCGACGCTGGCTTACAAATGATCAGTGAACATTTGCAGAAGCTGCAAGTACTCAATTTATGTGAAACGCCGGTCTCGGATAAAGGCATTTCTACATTAGCCTGTAAGGGTGTACAATTTTTTTATAAATTTGAAAAAATAAGAAACATGCACTTAAAGAAAGTTTAAATGATAAACCTTTACTGTTTAAATGATACAAGTTTTCAAATTACAGTAAACTATCAAAGTTTTAAAGAGAGAATTTTACCAGTTATCAAATGTAAAATATTATTACTTCAATAATAAAATTGTATAATTAATTGATCAGCTTAAATAATTTAGTGTTTTGCATTAAAGTTAATAATATAATTTTCTAAGTTAAACAATAGTTCCATTACATTTTACTATTTGAAAGTTTTATTATTGCATTAGTAGTGCATGTACCATTTAAATTTCTTAAGTATGAACAACAACAAAATTATAATTTACTTTGCCTTTGTTTCAGCAATGACGAGCCTAAGAAAGTTGAACTTAAATAGCACAAAATTGTCGGCTCAAACATTTGAGTCGCTAAAGAAAAGCTTATCTGCCAAGGTAGAATTTGATGTTCGATACACTGAAGCTTGGTGACCCGAGTTGACATCCTTGGCTTGGATCAATTCCAAGGGCGAGGATAAATGTTCCAGGACAAAAGATAAGAAACCGTATTAAAAACGAACGGAGAAAATGGGGGAGGAGAAAAATAACGAGAAGCTTAGGTTTATGCTGGCGGTATAAACGCGTTTTCGAACTAGTTGTTTGTTTTGTAGTGGCGAATTCGATCTAATTCGTCATTTTGTTATCTACTTGTTATCTCCGTAACAAACAAAGTAAGAAGCAGCAAGAAGAGGAAGTTAAATGAGAAAAAAATCACAAGCCACAAATGGGGCCACTCTACACGTTTACGATATATATTCTCTCGATTTATATAATAAATATCCTTATCGGAGCTGAATTTTTTCCACTTGAAATATATATATATAATATATATAAATAAATGAATAATAAAACAAGCAATTATATACATATATATTTAAAAGATTCAACGTAATCGTGACATTTCGTTTCGAATTCTGAATGTATAACAGGGATATATCTTACTCGAATTTCGAATTTATATGATACATAAATAACGGTAATTATAAAGGTTATTGAATATCATAATCGCAGTCGTAAGAAAAGCTAAATGTGCGAATAAGTTTATAGATTCACGTTTTTTATCACTAATGTCTTACGAAAATGTGAAACAATTTCGTTTTATTTCAAGTAAAAATATGCAGCTCTGCACTATCCAATTTAAAATCGCATTGTGCTTAAATGAAATGCATTTTTACAACGACAAGTATGTTATGCTTTGCAACTTATCCGATGAGCTTTGTCGAAGACAGGTTTTGACGATCTTTAACGAAATTCCATGTAATCACTGCCAACTAAGTTTGAGTTTAGTTCTTCTACGCAATTATAATTCAAAAATGAAAATTTTAGTGTAAATAGTTAAGTAGAACGTAAGGTGGTTCATATTATTCCTACTTTTATCAAAATTAGTGCGTATTCATTGTCAAACAAAATAAAAAAAAATTCGTGTAAATGATCTATTAAGTAGATGGAAAAAATAATAATAATAATAATAATAAAAAAAAAAAACATTAGCGCGATAAGCAAAGGCGGATTTCAAAAGCAAATACTAGATGTTGATTAAACATTATATTGTACCTTAAGAATAGGTTGACTGATTCCGTGTTTCGTTTTCCACCATGTTATACATTTCGAAAGCTACATCGCCAGAACGCGAGCGTCGTAATAAGACTGTTTATGTCAATTTCAGTATAAGAAATATTTATTTAATTAATTAAAATTATTCATTCACAATTAATAATAATAATAAATTCAACTTTATTACTGTACAGTGTTGTTTCAATTTCCTTTTCCCCTTCCTTATTTCCTACTGATCTTTTTATTACATTAAAAAGAATTTTTTAATGAAGTTTGAAATCTAAATGGTTTCAGTGTAGTGGAACAATTTGCAAATAATAAATGAATATTCATCAAATCATATCTTAAATAGTAACAGTAAAATTTACTAATGATTTAAAATCTTTTTATATACAAATTAAAATATAAATAATACTTCTTCGATGTGTTTGTATTTACGGCTCTAATTTTGTTGAAAACACATTGTCGCTTATATAGTTGAGAGAGTGGTGTAAGATATCCCGCCCGACCCAGCGCCCTGGCATCATTGATACCGCAATAGACAAAGGCTACCAATGAAAACGTTTATATAAAATTAGCAAATTTGGTAGCATTAAAAATATAAATAAAATAATTAATCATTGTCAAATACTCTACTAAAACGAGATTTTGAAACCTGTTTTATTTTATTAAATAAAAAATTAAGTAACAATAAAAAAAAAGTGAAAACAGTTCTCTGTCACTCTCAGATGCATCAATTTTTATAAAGAAATAACGAGAACAAAAAACACTAAAACTATTCGTAAACAGGGCCTAGAGATAATAAAACTATTCCCTAAGGAATGTTTTCAAGTTGGCAGCACTGCGATGTGAAGCAGTCACATTTTGTTCCAAATAATGTTATCAAGTTAGATGTAAATAAAAATATCATTGTTGCTGTGCAATACACTATATAAAACAAAGCCAAAATGAGAATTTCACAGTCAATTTTTCATATGAAGCAAAATTATTTGAGTCGATACAGTACTCCAGTGAAACCTGCACATCTGAAACCAGGAAAATTAATGCAAAATAAAGGGGTCATCGAAAACGGTATTAACATTTTATGAATAAATTTTGTGTATAAAAATTAATATTTTTTATTTTATGTTTGAACTAATAAATGAAGTTTGACATGCATGTTTATATATTTTTAGTCAAAGGATGTTTACACGAATTTACCCTGTTACTTGGCTGCTTGGAAAAAAACATGTATGACAACAAATCATGTCCACAGGAATCTATAAATTTTAGACAGTGCTATGAAAATTTTTTGGAAAAACAGGCGGCAAGAAAAGAAGCAAACAAAGTTGCACTGTCGCCTTATGCTAAATCCTACACGTTTGACCAAATACGTTTATATTTAAAGCAATTTAAGTAATAATAAATAGTTTTTATAGTTTAAAAATTTTTTTTTTTATGATCCACTCTCGTTTCCATTGATGTTCCATATATTTTACATTTTATTATTATTATGATTATTATTATTTTTCTTTTTACCTTTGTTTTTTTTTCAATTTAATTCATTATTCTAATAGGCAACTTTTTTTATACATAAATTTACGGTATTCCATCAATTTTTATTTCTCCTATTTCTAAGTCATTGCAGACATGCGATTTCTCTTTTAATCTAGGTCAAAATTAATACTTCCCTTTCAAAGATAATATTTGTTTAACACTTAAGTATTGAACATAATCATTGTACAGTGTTCCAAAACAAATAAATATCTCTAGTCTTGAACATTTCTTGAGATGTACTATGATTTCTTATTTAATACATTATTAAACACATGTCCTAGTTTAATTCTTTGGTATGGACTACTTTTTAATCTCTTTAGATTTTCAGAAGACGCACCTTCAATTAATTATATTTAAAAATGTCTTATTCTTCCTTTTTAATCACAAAATTTAATACTTGAAGAACATTTTTTTATTATATTAATAAATACATGTAACGATTCTACTAACTGAATTAAAAAAAAATCATTTTTTATTTTTTAATATTTGACGCTAAAATTACATTGTTGCAAAAAAAGCAATTTTGCAAATAAAAAAAAAACAGCTTTATCATAATTAATTTAAATCACATGATGACGTTACGTGATCAAATCGTTATTAAAATCTGATCAAAGTGAAGGATAATTATGACTGGAAAACAAAACATCCGTTCACAGACTATCCATGCAATATACACCCTACTTAAAATTTCCAGCGTCTCAATAAAAATAGATCTCATCTCTCACCCACGTGCTATTAAAGAAGTCGTGCTCCGAATGACTGTTAATCCCCTTCTGTTTTTCAACGTCCTCGTAATTTTCATAAAAAAAAATCGTAAGATCTTAAAATTGCAAAAAAAAAATTGTAAATTGCTTGTAGTATTAATGTCAATAAAGCAGGAAGCGTCGAGCGGAAGGTACCGCGTTATTTTGATTCTATTCGTTCGATTCATTCCAGCCGTGGTTACCTCATTCAAAAGATAATTGATATGCGACTGCCACGTAGTGATACATTTGAGAGAAATGTAATGCGCACCCCACCTAATATCAAATAAAAATACCTCCAACGAATCGATTTTCATGATTTTTACCCCTTTGTGTTCAATCGATATTACTGCAGTAGACTTGATTTCATTATTTATAACAAAATGAAAATGAATTCACTAGTATCAAAACTATGAAAATAATTTTAGATAAAAAAATGAAATAAATAAGCAAATGAATAAAGAGAAAACTGCAAGTTCAATATTTCAATTACATATTAATTTATTTAAAAAATATAAATAAATAGTGATAAATTTATTCATTTCAGTAATGAAAATCACCTTATTTTTATCTTGAAAGAAGTTTGGCAATCGAATGTGCATACTCAAGGAAAAACTGTAACACAAAATGACTAAAGACAAACGTCGCATGTATACAAAATTGTCCGTCTCCGTCCGCTCGTCCCCCTCTCTCCTTCTATTTATATGTACGTATTGATATATATACACACACGTACACCTATGCGCGCATACGTGTGCGTATAAGAATGCGTTGATGTATACGTTGCGTTACACCCGAAAATGTTGCGCGTTGGCTTTTGAACGGCTTTTTCCGAGCGTCGTTTGCCGCGGCGAGCGTGCGATCAAACGGGGGAGAAAAAGTCCGCCAAATGGTTACCGTGCTAATGACATCGCTCGCATCTCGGACGGGCCGTTCTCAGAAATGAAAACATGTCATTTACGGACACGGCCTATGCGCTGGACGGCGACCAATTCGACCGTATTCCTTTGACCAATTGACGTCGCGACGGAGCCGCAACCTTTAACAACCACTTCTCGTCGTCTAGGGCGATCCAAAGTCACCATGCTAAGGGTATAAACATTGAAATACCATCGTCCAATATTGTTGACAATAGCGCTGCTCCTCGACTCACGGTAATTATCAACATGCCATTGTTTTTTCTGCATGCTCCAACCGTTCGATTAATTACGCAATTGCGCGTAATTGTAACGATTGACCAATAGTCGACGTAGGCGACCTGAGCGGCCAAAACGTAGCGACACGGATTTATAGGTTAGGTTCGGGTGCATCCAATATCCACGGGAAACGAACAAGTATGCGACGTGGTGTACTGCTCCGCGGACGTTTCGCCCACTTTTTCGTACGCTCGCGCAACGCTCGTGCTGGTCCTCGATGAAACGGAACGCTTCGTCGAACTCTGATCAATGGATTTATGTAGTACCAAAAGTGACGTTGATTCTGCACTTGTATTTTGACGCTTGGTCCCAGGTGTAGGTCTTGTTTTTCAAAGAGTTGATTGTATCTTATTTCAAATATTCGTGTATACTGTTTTTAATAATTTTTTGTTCTTTTATCCTCGTTTCTTTGATTCCTTTTTTTGTGTTTGTTTAATTGTTTAATTGTTATAAATTTATTTAATTTAAAATAACGTAATGAAAATGTAGTTGTATGAAATTGCGCGTTTTATCAGTTGATTTGGTTTTTCTCTCCTTCTGATAATTAATGAGCTATTTATTTTTGATTTTCAGGTTTCTAGATATAGATTGTAATTAATGATTATTCCTATCAATGTGCTATGTGGTTTTAACTGATGATGCTAACTTCCTATACTTTAAAAACTATGTTTAAGGAATAAAATATGAAAGGTATCTATTGTTTTATTATAACCGTTTTGTTTATGATTATGTAGAATTATTAATATTTGATATAAAGTTATATTTAAATCAAATCATTAAAATTATTTCTAAAATTAGTAATAGACATTTTAAACTTGTCCTTTTTATGCATTTCATAAGTATTGCCTATTGTCTTAAAAGTATTTCAAATATGATCTACATTAATCATTAGTAATAATTCAAAATTATCAATTTGAATTTTCCTTATTAGAAAAATATAATAAAATAATAAATAAAGAAAGAGAAAAAAAAATACCAGGCATGTTGCATGAGTTTTAAAAATAGATAAACAATTATTGGCACGAAATTTCCCATATTATTTTTCTTTACAATTAATTTATAATTCAATAAAGTTGGATTTGTATAAACAATCTTAATCAAAAATGTATGTTAAATGACCATAAATATACTTCAATGGTAATTTTGGAAAAGCAAAGAAATTTGTTTAAAAAGCATTGTTAATTTCCATTGATAATTATTTTTTAAAAAATGTCATGTCTTTACAATTACAGAATAAAAAAAAAAGTTAATAAAAAATAAAAATAAAACTTGATAATTGAATAGTTTTTCAAATATAATTTATTAAATGTTATTGTTTAAAATGTCCAAAACAAGAACATGAACTGTAATAAATCAAATGTTTTCCAACAGACGTTAATCATGGAAAATTTTTGACTAATAGATTTTGCATATTTGGCTTTGATTTAGGATGTGACGTATATCTACAGTGATAAAAACTGAAATGCCTATGTACTTTAATGTCAATGATGGTTATCCAAATGTCTCAGCACTTATTCGACAAACAAAACTTAACGGCAATCAAAACCATCAGCCACCATCTTCGAACGTAACGTCTCAGACGATTATACCAATTGCAAATCAACAGCCCGTTAGTTCCCTTAATTTAACATCACAGAACAACTTATCCAATTCGTTGTGTACAATGACAACTCACTCAAACGTTAGCTCTACTCAAACTGCATCGTTGCAGACCAATGTCGTTGATTCAGCGGTAATTATTACTTCTAACATTACCAACACTAGCAAAAACACAGCCCTGCCTATCAACCCAAGGCACGAAGTTAAACTGAATGCAATGCCGTAAGTAAACTATTTTTTTCTACTTAGATACACAAGCATGAATTAGATTTATCATTCAAATATTTCATCTTTACGAATGAATAAGCTAATAGATATATAATTTTGTCACCGCAGGAAAAATCAGGTAACTCAACTATTTGGAGAACCAAAAAAAACGAATTTAAAGTGTTCAGTATGCGTATAAGGCATTCATTTCATGATTTTTTGATTATAATTTCAAAATCAAATGAATTTTTATAATTTCGATCGAACGGATTGAAAATATTATATTAAAAGTGGAAGAATTCAGTGTCAATTCATTTTTTTTTTTCAAAAAGTAGCGTTATCTGGTTTTCCCTACGGCTACAGAGTAATCAAAATTTTTGTCTCAAGTGTAAATAGTTTTGAAACTCCGAAATGTAAAGTATTAAGAATACTTTTACGTTTGTTTTGAGTTATTATTATTTCAAAAAGATTTTATTATGAAAACGAATAAAAAATAACTTGAAATTTCTTATTTATTATCCTATTCATTTATTGTCATACAATTCACATTACAAAATATTATTTTAATGGAAGGTGGCTACTTTGAAAATATTAATGATTATTATACTAATATTAATGTATGTTTAATGTATAAAAAGAAAAAAACTGAAAAAGTATACGATTTTGATTAAATTTAGTAGATACCCCCTTGACGTTTGGTTGTTTTTTTAAATGACATATTATTAATTTATTTTCTTCTTATTCTAATTATGGAAAAGTGACAGAAGATTTTACATTTAAGGATAAATATGTTGGGGGAGGGGGGGGGGTGAAAGGTATGGAACGACTTATATTTCAACAACTATTCTGAAATAGAATAGTACATTGCTTTACAGTGCTTGTGACATATGTATTGCAAATATTAATAATTAATAGAGATACTGAGACAGAGTAAAAAACAAAGAATTCCTAATTAAAAATTTAATTAATGAAACAAAATATATTAATGAATTTAATAAATAATTTCTGTATCAAACATAAAACGTTAATTACATTTATTAAACAATTCGTAAGTGATTACTTACATTATTTAATCAAATTTCCACAATGAAATGAAATATTAAGACAAAAGTTCATCATGAGTTCTCATGACTAGTGCATATGTTCAATGAATCATAGAAATGTATTATGAACAACGTATAGTATAGTTACGATCTCGTACAAAAAATAATTTGAAAAATCTAAAGTATTCAATGTAAAATTTCAAGAATTTATAATTGATTTTTATATTTTACACATTCATCAAGAAAAAAAAAAGAAAACTTACGCTTTTCTCTATAAATTAAAAAATTTTGTTCTGTCTTTGCATTCATACATAACAAACTGAAGTAAAAGATAAATCTTATGATTACAAATTTAATTATTACTGGCCTTGGCTGCAGGTGGTTCCATGGAAAAATATCACGAGAAACGGCCGAGAGGCTGCTCAGACCTCGAGATGATGGTTTGTTTCTCGTGCGCGAGTCGACCAACTTCCCCGGCGATTACACGTTGTGCGTGTGCTACCAGGGCCGGGTTCAACACTACCGAGTCAAGTACAGAAACAACCAGCTGACGATCGACGACGAGGAGTTCTTTGAGAACCTCGCGCTTTTAGTGGAGCATTACGAGCAAGATGCCGACGGGCTGTGCACACAGCTGACCGCGCCGCTGCCCAAACAGGGCAAGCAAGATTTTTGCGTCGATCCAAAAGCCTTCATTGAGGCGGGCTGGGTGATACAGATGCAGGATTTGGAGCTACGCGAATGCATAGGCAAGGGCGAATTTGGTGATGTGATGCTGGGCGTGTACAAGGGCGAAAAGGTGGCCGTGAAGATGCTCAAGGACAACAGCGAGGCGGCACAGAGATTCCTCGCGGAGGCCAGTTTAATGACCTCGCTTATACACGACAACCTCGTTAAATTGCTGGGACTTGTTTTCAATAACCAACACATGTACTTAGTTACGGAATACATGAGCAAGGGCTCTCTCGTTGATTACTTGCGCTCCAGAGGGCGACTGCACGTCTCGAAAAGGGATCAAATTAATTTTGCCTAGTAAGATCTTTATCTTTATGCTGCTTGATGTTTGAATCTGCATGTAAATAATGTATGAAAAAAGATAATCGTAAAATTTCTATGAAGTTTTCAACGTTTGTTAGTAAATGACAATAATAATAAAGCACAATTATTATTATCCTGAAATAAAATTGATTTTTCGTTAATAAATTAATATTGGTAGGCACATTTCAATTAAAATAGTTGTCCTTCGGTATAAAAAATTGTATTGTGCAAGCACAAATTATCAATTGTTTACTTTGCATGCTAGATTGTAAAACAGGATTATTTATGTATAAATGTTTTTGAGTTACTTGGTTTGTTCTAATTTGAAAATTAATGTTTCCAGTGACACTTGTGCAGGAATGGCCTATTTAGAATCTAGACACGTCATACATAGAGATTTAGCTGCTAGAAATGTACTGGTCGCTGAAGACGGTTCTGCTAAAGTTTCTGATTTCGGCCTAGCGCGTGATGAAAACTTTTCTCTTGACGGTGGAAAGTTGCCTATTAAGTGGACTGCACCTGAGGCACTAAAATATAATGTAAGTCATGAATTTTTTTATGATGAATGGTGATAAAAAAGTGCATTTAAATGTAAATATATACTTTTAATGTATTATAGTTTCAAACATATAATAAATATTTTTCATTGAATGTAGAAATTTTCAAATAAGTCCGATATGTGGAGTTTTGGCATTCTTCTGTGGGAAATATACTCGTTTGGTCGCATACCTTATCCACGAATAGTAAGTTTTTTAATTATATAAAATATAAATAATTTATGTACATATTAAATATTAAGTGTGAATAAAATTGTTATAGCAATTAGCGGACGTAGTAAAATGCGTCGAAAAAGGGTACAAAATGGAACCTCCAGATGGGTGCCCTCCTGAAATATATGAAATAATGAAACAGGTAATGTATCCTTGTAACTTGTTGTATGTGATTCGTTGAAATATCTTTATAATTTAACATCAATACCTTTATTTTAGGCCTGGGATTTACTACCTGAAAAGAGACCTACCTTTAATGAAATAAAACATAAACTAGGGAATCTCCAAGCGGAATACACAAAGAATGTTAATTAACGGGATTCCTGTTAAATTCAATTAATATATATTAAAGCATTTACATTATGTGTTAGGTGTCTTTCGATATCTTTCAAAGAGGATATTGGTTAAAAAGCAACACTACAAATGTATAAAATATATGTATTTTTCGTTGACTGAAGACTCATCCTAGAAAGTAGTATTTCTAATAATACTTATATTTATTGATCTTATTGAAAATGAGAATATTTTTATGCGAAAACAGAAAATTATTTTCAGTATTTGTTTTTAGACTACTGTAATGAAAAAAGCTTCTTCCACTATTACTGAAAATATAAAAAAAATTAGATTAAATGATATACATTTTTGTTATGTACATAGTATTAACTATATCTATTTATTTTATATCTATGATTTATCAAGCTAAATCGAGTAAGAAGAATATTTATAAAGTTGTAAATTTCAGCATAGATTTCGAATGTCATAATCACTTTTTCGTCTACTTTTTCTGTAACTATACAAATAAGGTGCACTTATGATATTAAATTAAACTAAAAATAAATCGTGTTAATTTTATTATGTATTTACCAGTTGATGTTATTCTCAATATCCTATTGTACCCTAAGACAAAAAACTCACAGGTTTGAAATAAAACTGCAAACATATATTTTTATACGATTTATGTCTAAATTTTGTACAAATAATTGCTTTGTATAATTAAAAATATGGTCAAAGTAAAAGACATAAACATATTGTTATTTAGCGTATGGCACACTGGTATAAAAATCACATTTTGATATATTATGTCTTTCACAATATAGCACCGCTAGCGTCAATCAAAATTTAAGTTCAAAAAATATTTTTAAAACGGCGCTACTCATAATAAAACTTCTTTCTCAATCGATTTAAAAAATAGATACAAAAATAAAATCCTTCTAATGTAATAAATTTCAACGCAATAAATCAACGTTCAAACATTACTCCAAAATGTTTCAGTCTTTTACTTAAACCCAGTAAGGATTTATACAATTTATACATATAAAACATAAAAAAATATTTGTTAACTAACCAAAAGTTTTTCTTTCCTCGAACAATTAACACGACGACTGTACAAGTGTGATTTCAGTTGTGGACTAATTCGATTTGCCGGTACTTCTTGCGCAGATTACTTACAGAATCTTTAAACAAAACTGGATCTAGCCTGACACTTGATCTCAGTAATGGCATATAACCAAATACAGCGACAAAGGTGTTCATACATGTTTGTCGTTGTATAAAGTGATCTGGATCATTCCAAGGTGACCTGTAATGAATGAAAGTTTTATTAAAGAAAGAGGACAAATATATATTAAATTCTTTTGTTAACTTTTAAAATTCTTTAAAATTTTAATTTGACTTTTACACTTCTTTATATTATGTAAAAAAATAAAGATCATTAATTTATCAATTTATGTATTTCTTCACTTATTTATTTCAGTACTTCAGAGAATGTTAAAAATTAAGCAAGAGTCAATATATTTTAATTTAATAAATTGCTTGAATTGTTCTTATAAGAATACGAGATTAACAATAATAGAGTTTGATTATGGAATACCTCATCCCAGTTGTGTCTTTATATAACTTCCGTTGAGTGACTTTGATCGGAGGTCGACGGGTAATATGACTGACTAAAAAATTCATAAGAATGTCCTCACAGTTTTCCGACTGCTGAACCGTTTTGTGGAGTGTTGAACTCAATAATTCGGTATACAAAACATTATAGTAACGGTGATAAAATGCAGCACCGGTTAATATAATACTATATTCATTCGTCCATTTGCTTGTGTATCCCCACGATCGCTGAAATCCGTTTCGTTTGTTAAACATACAAAACATAATTGACATGAAAAATAAAAGATGTTAGTTTTGCAGTAAAAGGTTGGGTTAAAGCCATACTTTGGAATCATCCCAGTAATGAGATCTAGCCGGATATCCTACAATCCTGTCTGGGAAACTCTGCCAAACAGTAAATGCAAAGTCAACTTCATCAGTGTTAAGAACGGCATCTTCGTCTAACGATAATATTGCACTAGTTTTAATGAATACGTGGGGATAGAAACGTTGTGATATGCCATCAACGGCCACGATTTGTATCGTCGCTTTGATACCTTGCCATCGTGTTCTTTTAGGAATGGGAGCATCAGAATTCCACATCAAAATGATCTGCAAGTGATATAATGCATTTAACACACGTTTATAAAATAGCAATGGAATTAATGCGCGTTATCTCACACAACTAATTACCTTGTCCAAATATTTGCTTTTAGCGATGCTCTTTAACAGTCTATAAAGTACAGCAGTTGATCCTAGCTGAGAATAAATAATCGCTGTAAAAGTTTTACCAGGGTCACTATTCGAAAACGGAAGTTCCTGCTGGCTGTCAGCAAATTGTGGAAAAACTGCGAGTGCGCCGGGATTCGTGTTCCACAATATACCTTCCCGTACATCTTCATAAGATAAACGTTCTCGCAAGCACTATAATTATATACAATGATTAATCAATAACTTTTAATTTTCTTTTTCTTTGTCGGCTTTGTTTTATAGTGAATTATTATTGTACAGTAATACTGGATGTACAAGTATATGTATATGATACTCACTTCAAAAACGGTAAAAATAATTTTCTCCAAAGAAGAAAAGTATCTTTCCCAAAGGAACTGTGTTTGTTGGCGGAGTTTGATTATTTGATCTTTTTCGATAGATCTAACAATATCAGGAATCTAAACCAAAATTAAATATGAATTATAAATATGTAAAATACATTTTCGTTTTAATTAATCATTTAGAATATAAAAGTAGAAAATTAACCTGAAACAGAAGTCTTTCGTCGGAAAAAATGACTGCTTGACTCCAATCGATACGGTCATGAAAAGGCAAAGCCCAGCCATTGCTTAAAATGACTGGTATACAACCAGCTCTTAAAGCTTCCAAAAATCTAAAACTACCGAGCCTACGACCTCGCGGGACAAGACAAAAAGTAGCGTTCATTAGCAAAATTTCATAATCGTACCTGAAAACAATTTAATATATTTTTAGATGAATTGGCATATCTTAAAATAAGTCTGACATTTGTGAGTCATGCATCTTTTAAGCAAATTGATTTAACAAAAACTTTCTTACGCATATGAATGATTAAACAAAATTAAAAATAATGTTTTAAGCTTGAGCATTTCAACTTTGAGAATACAGCAGTAGGTGGCACTGCAGAAACCATTGCGAATTCAATATCTATTGCAGCGTCATCTACTAATGTCACCACAACTTAATCACCTAAGTATTATATTATTGATCTGAAATAAAAACCGCTTACGTATCATATTCCTGATTATCCTGCTGGCAATGCTCATCCTGCAGTTCCCTCCAAGCTTTACCATGCCTGCAAGTTGTGACAAACACCATATCCTTGCCATTGTGCAAATGGTACAAGGCATTTCTTGTTTCAGATCCGATCCCATGCACATATCTCTTCCCCTTAAAGGCAGCAATATACTTTTTATTAGAAAAATTGCTGTCAGATGCTTGTCCCGGCTCGCCGCCCCTCTCCTGATACTGCTTGCCAAATAACGGTATTGAAATGTCAAATTTTGGACGCAATTTTGAAATGGACATGCTGGCCTTGGCCAGAATCGCATAACCCAGGTCAAAAGCCATCGAATCCTCTACATAGTCTGGCCATGTACCTGAATATAAATTAAATATAATATGGTTTCTACCGTTGTTCCAAAATGGCAAGCGTTGTAATTTTGACTGTAAATTGTGCACAAATTCGGTCGATAGCGGGTCTCGATCAAGAGTATCAAGGGCCAAAACAAATAAACAAGCCCGGCTCGGATCTGATGTATAATAACGCGACTCGGTGATGACGTTTAATATCTTCTGGTACAGTGGACTAATCACTTCTTCAACCGGGTATACATAGACTGTAAACCCCTGGGAACACTTAGTAAAGTCAAAGCAGTTCTCCATTCTGCAGTTTCTTGTGTCATGATACGAATTACCAGTCTTCAAGGACGCTCTGTTCCGATATGACCGCAAGTCTTTGTCATAAAACTCCTCGTTTAAACTTGTGTAGGTTTTCAGCTGGTCCAACTTCCAATTTTCATTGTTGTATGGCTTTTTCATTCCTTTTAAACGGTAACCACCAAAATAACAGTAACCTAGGAATGCGCAGGTCACGAATAATAATAAATAACGCTTCTTTGCCTGCATCGTTTTTGGTCACTAAATTTTATTATTGTTGCGTTCTCATTGCGATGTGGAATTTAATAAAGATGTATAAAGTTTTGTGCTGCATTACTTAATATCAAAATGTTCCTAAAACTGAAACAAAAAATTAAACGTTAGTTAATGCTTATTTATTTTATTTTATTCGTTTATTACTCTTCTTTGCATTGAAAATGATGATAAAGATACACGGAAAGAACAAGGCTATTAAATTCTAAATTGTAATTTGATATATATAGATGCTAAAAAAGGAGTAAGCTAAAAAACATTTTAATGAATGCTTTATCGTCATATTTTAAGTGAAGTGATTACATAGACTTCTACATTCAGCAAAATACTTCGCTTTCAAGCACATATTTTAATAAACTCATCAATTTCAAAAGCATAAATCAGTTTTGTAAATAATTCATTATTAATAAAATAATAATTTGTTTTAAAAACAATTATAAAAATATATCTCCTGCAGTAAATACGTATATTTTAACGTTTCTAGAATAAAAAGATAACAAAACTATTGAAATATTATTAATCACACGAGAGTGCTGTTGTGCAGTGAGATGAGTCAAAACGTTTGAAATTGACAGTTAAGCGATACTATAATTATCTGTAAAATAATCGATGTTACAAAATATAAAATTGCATTATTATCTTAAGAAAATAATATTCAATTGGACTAAATCGTTGTTCTTATACTCACAGTAATTCAACTTTTTAATGTTAAAGTTCTAACAAAAAATTTAATAGATTTCTTTCAAACAATATGTGACATCTAAAACAAACTCAATTGAAACGACTGCTCCGATGTGGTGCAAGAGCAATAATAATACGAGCTGCGGTCACTCAAACTGTCAGATTGAATGAAAAGAATATTGTCAACGTTTTACGTACCTACGTGTTTGCATTGAGAAGAGTCTAATGACGATTGCCATCATTGCAAAAAATCACAATTGAAGGTTAACTCTTAAATAACTCTTATCATCATGTGAACTTTGCATCCTGCAATAATCCATGCGGCTGGCACGCTTCGATTTTGAATAAATGCCGCTTGTGCACTTTTTTATTCTGCAGTGTAATTGTGTATAAACAATAGAAAAATTAATACAAACAACCGTGAATCACATTTTTTGAATAAAAATTACTGTTGTCGTTGAGAGTAACATTTTGGGACATATCACTTGACACTTTTTTCAATTTATTTTTATTCAACATTAACACAAACAAATGCAATAAATAAACATTGTTGCCTTTGCGCCTAAGGCTCACTCTCAACGTCTACAGTTATCTACTGTGTTCGATGATGTCGGCTTTTGTGATTTTATCGTCCATTCGGGCCAACCTGAAGCGGTCAAATGTTTCTAAAGTTATTATACATTCGAATGAAGGATTTTTTTGTTTTTCCGGTTTAGGTTCTTCACACCGACTTTATATTATTAAAAATGTGCCATTTGTACATATTTTTTAAGAAAAAAGTTTGCAATAAAATTACACCAATTAAAATTGATAAAAAAGTTACGAAAACCGAAAAAAATGATAAAATGATACATTCATATGTTTATAATTACAAATGTAGTTCAGTTTTCATTATTCATTGGCATAAATATATAAAATTATACAAATTTCAACAATTTAAATTTAACCAAAACACAATTTTGGTTAATTAAAAAAAATAATAGATTCGGTCACTAATTTAAACATGATCATACGTAGAGATGTTTACTCATTTTTTATGACAATGCAACAAATAAATGAAAATTTATACAAACTGTTATCATTTCTTTTCTAATTATGCGAAGAAAGAGATAAACATAAATCGAGAGTTGAAAGTTCTAAAATGTGACTAAAAGTTGAAAATATGAGGTATGTTTGTCTTTTTTGAACTCAGGAACTAAAAGGGACAGAACACGTGACACTAAAGTAACACGATTTTTAGGTTGTTGGGCAACATGAGAGAACAATACAGTTTAAGGATTCCGTAAGATTATATTGTACCTAAATTCCTCAACATAACTATGAGATCTTTCACAAAACGAATCAATTCTAAATTATGATAAGTTCATTGATTAAATAAATCACCATTAAACTGAAGTTATGATAACGTGGATTTAAATCGTTTATGGTCGGGAAGCAAGTTTGTACTTAACAGTTATAACGAAGTTATTGCAATTATAATTTTATAAGAGGTTATTGTGTTAGGGTTAATACAAAAAGTAATTATTGTTATAAGTGTTGTTCATTCAGTGGAATACTGTAAAGTCTATTTTTTAAATTGAATTTTGACGAACTTCGAGAAGTTTGATGAACAAAGTGGTGATTTTACGAAAATACGTTTATTAATGCTGAAGTATAAAAATATAAAAAGGTATGTTGCAAAAATTGTCTTGTTAACTTTTTATTGTTGTTTTTGTTTTTGTTTTGTATTGTTATTATGATCTAATACTTTTCTTATGACGTCATTAGCTTTTTATATAAAAACAGTAGTAAAATTAACAATGTATTAAAACGTAATAAATAATAATATAATTATAATAGAATAAAAAGTTAATGTATTATTTACTTAATTACTTTTATGAATCATTTGATTGAGATATCTTATTGATCAACTGCTGCATCAATTACTTTTTATTTTATATACATGATTTTTTGTCTTACATTATAAGATACGGTTATTGAAAATTCTTGAGGAATTTATTTTTGCTGAATTTAGATAAAAGAAGATAAAAAAAGTATTGATTAAATTATTTAAAATATATTTTCAAATGATATTCTTGAAAATGTCTTTTTTTTTAATAACAAACAAGTCGGTTATTGTC
>JABFOV010001594.1:0-24232 GCA_022817685.1 Aradophagus sp. ZL-2020
GAACTACTACGAGGGAGTACGTGTAACACGCGTGTTCCGTTAGAATCCACTCCGGGCAATTCTGACTGTAGAGTCCCACGAGGGTTTGCGGGCCGGGTGACAAGCCGCAGGATATGAGACCCGAGCCGAAGTTCTTTGCTCTCAGAAGAGTTTCGTTGTAATTGAGCCATTGATAGGGGCTGGTGGGCCCGTCCCTCCATCCGAGACATTTTCCGTTATCTGTTGAGCAAAATGTTTTCTCTTTCAAATATATTTTTACTCATTTCTGCCGCATCCATAGTATATCTGAATGTATAAAATAAAGTAATGACATATTTCGATTAAGGTTCCATATCATTGACTCTGTTAATAAATGGTCAAAAAAATAGAATTCGTCGAAATGGACATAATAAAACGTTACGGGAAGAAAAGTTCTTATAAAACGAGTAACCGAGTGAAACTCGATTTCAGAAAAAGTTAGAAGCTTCATCGATACTATTAAATGAAAATGGTGATAATACATAATAACCATTGAAATTAACATGAAAATTGTTATTATTATTGAAATTATATATTATAATTTTATATCTTGATGTATAATAACTAATTTAATTAGAGCCTGTATCAGAATAACACAGTTTTATCAGTATTGATTTAATGTTAAATTAATGTAGAATAAATAGTTAATCAACATTAAATTAACCTTTCAATGTTAAATCAATGCTGGTTATAAGGAAATGATTACATTTATTGTTAAATCAAGGACGGCAGCTGTTGATATTAATGCCACGATAAACGGTGTACGAACATGGACTCGAGGTTGAAATATAATATTCAATCGGTCAAAGGTTTCAATTAAAAAATAACTTTTCTAATTTTACTCGATACTAGACACTACTTTAAGAGAACGCGCAAGCTAAGTAAACATCAATTCAACATTGAGTTTAAGTTATCGCTTAGGTGAATCAACGTTGACACATATTCAGTAGATGACCGATCATTGAATCAACGTTGATGGTTCAACGTTCTTTTATGTAAAAATCGAACTTGATTCAACTGACTCCAAAGCATGAGTCAATGTTGAATCATCGAAGTTGATTCAACTAATTTTATCATATAATTCACGTTTATTCAACTTTTTCACAATATTTAAATAAACATTTTTTCCATCGTAAAATGTTTACGATACATTGAAACATTGTAACTGTCCACGTTTGGTTTTTCTTAGCGCATTAAAAGGCAGATGGTTGTTAAATTATTAATTCACGAGAGCTGTAATAACGTTCTCGGAATGAGGGTGGTAAGAATCAATAATCACAAGCTGAACGAATATACTTCTACAAGTATGGTAACTAAACCATAAATATACGCGTCATTACGACATTAAAGCAGTTCGAATACTACTATGTAATTAGCTTTCTCAGTCAACGTAGCTGAAATGATAGCTGTACATTTTGTACATTTTTCCCCGTAACAACAGTCAACTCCTTTAAAGTAGTGCATCTAACAGGAATTAAAATAAAATTTCAACCCAACAGCATTTCAGTAACAATTTCCATTAATACTTGCAATTTAAATTTTATTCTTGAACTGTCTCTTATGTCAAATTTTTCATTTTGGTTGATTACATTTCAATCTAAAAATCGAAAAACGCCAGCAAATATATGAATAAAAATGAAGCTATGCTTCTGAAATTGATGATCGGGCTTTACGTAATAGAAACTCGAGCAATAGTAAACAATTAGAAGAGTCGTGAGTGAGTAAATAAAAGCGCGGGCAAGGTAGTACCTTGTGTCATTTGAAGTGCAAGTTTATTTTGGGTATTCTTAATGGGTGACGTATATCACATGGCACGAGAAACATGAAAATGCGTGGCATTTCTTTTTCGGCAGATTTTGACTTAACTGCGTCACCTATTCGTGACGTGGCAATTATCAGTGACTTGATTATTTCCACGGTGGTGCGCAGTGCTGGACAGCACTGTCAACTCAAATATGTCGACGAAAATGAAATGATAACTTTTTGGCAACTGAGAACACGCCTATTTAACTTTCATGAAATCATTAACGGAAATAATGTTTGATAAAAAAATCACATTAGTATTCTGTTATTTCTACTCTGAAAAACATTACAAAATTACAAAAAATCACAATTTATATTACCAAAACGAGCATTTTCAACGTGTTAAAGTTAATTTACAGCTTATTAGTGTATTTAATGTTTTTTAAGTTGATCGAAAACGACCGCCTTAAAATTTGATGGATAAAAAAAAGATTGCATCATTTTATAACAGAACCTTCTATTTGTGGTCGGGAAGCACATTAACAAAATTCTTTTTCGTACACAGTTAAAATTTGCCAACGTTTGAATTCGTTGAATTTCCGTAAACTTCCTACGCATTGCCATTTATGCATTTAAACAACTTGTATCTAGTTCCGCAAGCACAATATTTATAGTCATGACAATGAGGAACAAAGTCACGCAGATGTCACCTTACTCTTCAACTTGACAGTAACGATGGGCGGTTGATGCTAATATGTTCATTTACGTCCCAGATTTTAATCCCATTTTCATTACTCCATTATTGCGTTAGTATCATGTCCAATTTAAATTAACATCGTCTATTCGATTCCTATCAATTCAACTTTGCATATTTTACTACTGTCCATGCTAAAAGCGAAAATTCGTTTCAACGATGAACGCAAAAACGATCTGTCGCATTATTATATCATTCCTCCTTGCACTGTCGGTATTTATTTATGCAATGTATAAGTACGCGCGAGGGGTGCTCTACGAATACCTTTCGATACATTTTTAACGCGTCATTTTCTTGAGGTAAATTTGTTTTCTATTTTCCTACACTTGACATGGAATGGTATAACAATTTATACTGGAAAATAAAATGTTTGCAGAAGAAGAATGCTCGAACAACATTGAATGAATCAGTTATGTTTAGATACGAATATTGTTTATTTAGAATCTTTAAATACAGAATTGAAAAGGTCAATCGAATACGCGAAGAGAACGGTCAAGAGACAAAAAAATTTGTTACAAAAATATAGATGAAATTTCGTGGTAGCATATAGTAGAAAAATGAAATTTAATCAAATAAAATTACTCGACTAATGAAATTGGAAGTCGAATGTTAAAACAATAACATCTCCCAACTCGAACGAACGAATAACAAATGTTACTGATCCAATAACTTTCGTTATTAAATCAGAAAATATTATTGTTTTATTATACAACGTTTTATTACGAATGAGTTTCCGGTGAAATGGCATCTTTTCTTTTCATGCAATTATACAGTTTGAAGTAATTTTTAAAAAGCGAAAAAACGACATGACATTTTTTGAGGAAGATTCTACCATTATTTCACGAATAAAGGTGGCCAGCACTTGACAATACGTCTGTTTCGTCTCGCGCAGCCACTTCACTCTGGGAATAATCGTTTGTCTCTCCCTCGTTGCATAACACACTATTAAAATCTTTCCCTCATTAAAAAGTTAGATATTAATTACTGCCTTCTCTCTCTTTCTCGTGATTCTTATTTTAAAACTGTGTCAAAAACTTTGCACAAATTAGCATCACACCTGTCTCCATCTCCATCAATAAATAAAACTATCTGAATTTGAAAATGTGCAATTTTTACTTTCCTTGGGAGTGAACGAATTTTTTGCTTTTTTTTTGAATTCATTTCACCTCTAAAATGTGAAAATTCATTTATTCAACAAGTAAAGTATCTTTCTCATTTTCATCAGCAGAATTGACATATTTTATAATAATTCCGATAGCGGGCTTTCAATGCTTATTTCAGTCGTTTCATGATTTTCTATTACAGAAATAGGTTCGTTATTTAAAAAAAAAGAAACACTTTTTCAAATGTAGATACTTTTTCAACTATACGATACCGATTTAGAAAGTCATTTTATTAAAATTCCAAACACTTCTTTCCCCGTGAAATAAGTCACGCCAGCGGTGCATAATACAAGCCCGAGTCAGCGAAAACGGGAGCGAGCGATAATTCACTCGAGTATTTTGACAAAAGCGTCAACCACGCGTCGTCTCGATCGTAGGCCGCTCTGCAATCGCACGTCTGCGGACTCTTAATTAAATCGTCATCGGCCTGCGTCAATAATCGCATCTAAAGAAAACATGTGTTCTCGTAACATCGGCGCACGTCGAATATGTTTATCGGATGATGCAACGGGTTTATATTTAGCCGGCGAAGAAGCGCGGAATTCCGCCCAAGTGGCTAGTGAGGACACCTTCGACGGTGGTGTCTCTTTCTGATCGCTTCATCGGCCGTGAAAATGATCGGGAGAAAATGGTCTACTCACTCGACTCCTTGGCCCCTCTGCGAAACGCGTCGTACAGCGTTCGAGTGTCTTCGTGGATGTAGCTGATGAACTTGCCTTGCTTGCCCTCTTTGTAGAACTTGGACACCCTTATCAGTTCGGCGCCCTGAAAATAATCACTCTCGTCAGATCGGTCCGTAAAGCGATATGTTACTCCCTCGGGCGCCGCTGCGTCCGAGGCATGTACGCTGTTTTAGGGGTCGCGGGAAAGTGGGGCTCACCGCCCAAGGGCTGTGAAGGTGCTCGGCTCGTAGTTCGAGAGCAACTTTACAGCCCGAAGTTCGGTTCGTGCCACTTTTGTACGTAAAGACATCAATTAATGCGTTATGTAACCGATCGTCAGCTTCCAGGGCTAATTCTAACATCATCGCCACTATATCAACCGAAAGCAAACATGTCAGACCTTTCAAAATATCCGGATGGCCGCTGTCAACGATTTTACAAACGCTCTCGCTTTCATTAATAAAACTATTTCGGTCGCCCGGAGGGACATTTTGATTCGTGTCGTCGACTCGGTTCGATGATTGATCGTTATAATTGATTCGCGATGATACATGGTGTGAGAGAAAATGTCGCAAAATATGTTGCGGTGCATACAATGTATATTATAAGGTTAACATTTTTGGATAGTAAAGGTTACTGCCTGAATGGTAGTATATACATATACTACATATACTACTATATTCACACTCACTAAATAGTATCCCTTTTCTGCTTAATAAATATAAAATATTATAATAAAAGTAAAGTTTAATAATACATTTTTCTGAATCGATTTTTTATGGATTGATTGTAAAATTTTTAATTCTGTGGAATTTTGTTCGTATTACTTGTAATATGTACAACAAGCGTGTAATTTTACATTCTTTTTTTTTCAAAGAATGGACTGGTAAAATATGGGCTATTTAACTATTTGTGTAGTTCAGTTCACAACTTAAGCAGTAGCTTTTACTTTCGTATGATTTTCGCAATGTAGTAGAATTGAGTTTGGCAGTATATCTTGTATACCCACGTATTTTAAATCGCTAGTCCAATATCAATGAAATGAATAATGTAGTAGGAGATGATTTAAAGGATGTGGGTGTATTTCTGCATTTCGTTTTCTTTATAGCCGGCTGATGACCTGCTTGTATATATAGGTGCGAGCTATGTATACGAATATTGAACAACGATCAGTAATAATTGGCATCGGTGTCAATTGGATGAAGGTAATTCTTCATTAATTTTTATTTCTCAATTAATGAGGTGGAAGCTGTCACGCAGTCATTTGTAATTGATGATTTTTATCTTCAGACATGCGGAGCGTTCGTTAGAATAACTCGAGAAGAAAGTGTAAGAAAAGAGAAGTTGATTATTTATCAAAAAAAAAAAAAAAATCATTTTAAGAAATAGTCCTCTAACTTTATGTATTTAATTTCGAGACGATTATTTAAAATTGTCATTTCTTAGTTATTGTGATACATTTTTTTAAACATGATGGAATTACTACTTGAAAAAACAGTATTACTTCCAAAAAAATTAAAAGCAACTATTCACTTTGTGCAACATATTTAAATTTTCGACTTGCAATTAGAAAAGAAACAATTTCATATTTTGCATAACATTATTTAAAATCAGACATCACTGTATAACATTGTATAACACAAAATAATCTTGGTAAATTTCGAAATGTTCCTGGAATATCTTATGTTCTAAGAATATTCTCAAAATATTTTGTGGCATTTGTAAGTATTTTTCGAATATAAGTACAATATTAATTTAACAAATACCAATTTTCAATATTCTCTTTTTTCGTGTCAGAAAAGTTTGCAGCATTTACTTAAGAAAATCTCCACGAAATTTAATTAAAAAACTCTAATCTTCACCAAAAATACACATCTATTGTCTTCAAAAGCAGACCAAAGATGACTCGATAACTGAATATATATCACAGTTACAAATACTGGTTTCAGCAACAATCCAAATCACATTGTTCCCACGCCAATTACTTCACTAAATAATCCAAATTTCCATCAACGTCAACTTCCTCTTCAACTCCATTTTGAACCTCAACTCATTCTTAAACTTGTGTAATTTACACTGAGAAAAATAATGGTATGCACAACCAGCATAGTTGGCACAACTATATGCACAGTTGAATACAGAAAATTATATTCGACAGGTAAATTGATCTTTCAATTAGCATACTGTTGATTCAGTGCGCTAATTGATATACTTTAATCAACAATTCGTAGAAATTATCGAAGATAGTTGACAGAGATGAATATTGTTCCGTCACTATAATAAATGGTTGGCAAAAAAGCTTGAATGCACTTTGTTCACTTTCTGCCCGTGCACCGAAAATAATGAATGATCGTTCGAAAGTCGCTCGGCAGAAGCAGTTAGATCAAAGCATCGCGTTGCACAACCGTGTCGGCGCGTGACGCGAAGGGCAAAAAGTCGGCACCTTGACCGGATCCGACTGGTCGTCGAGGTCTATGGGCACGCGGATCGGCTCGTGGAAGAAGCACCCCGGCATTTCGGAGGCCCTCCTCTGGCAAGTGGTGGCTCGTTCGGGCGTTCGGCTTGGCGCCGCGCGACAAGCGGGATCGCTCTAACGCTCGGCTCACGACTGCGGCCGGACCGCTAAGCTAAATCGCGCGGTCGCGAGCTTTTGGCTCAGGTCGGATTCTGTCACGCGGGATTCTCGGTGCGCGGACACGCGCCCAACTCATCCTCGAGACGAGCTCCTCGGTTTTAAATATAGCAACGCGTGTCGGCGCGTTGGAGCCCCGCCAGCGCGCGTCTCCTCGTAAACACAACGCCTCTGCGATTTCACGCTCCGCCGGACCTGCGTGCACCAGGCCCTTAAAACTGCAGTCGGCCCGCGACCGGCGTCCCACGACGCTCAGCCGCGACTCCGCGACACGCCGACGTGCGATTCCTTGTTTATCAAACGAAAGGGCCGATTCGGAATCAATTCTAGACGCGATATTAGAGGATTAATGTCGCGGGAGGAAAATGACGTCTTTGTGCACGCGTGACAGAACAAAATGGTTGCGTTTCAATGCCCGTGGTGCAGAGGGTTTTTTTCTCTTTTTCCAAGTGCGAGAAGAAGACTTTTCAAATAACACTGTAGGGCAGAAAATGCCGCTTTTCGAACGAATTTGCTGAATCTAAAATTAAATCATATTTCATGCTTTAAAAATACTCTGAGAATGTAGCGAATTTCGTTAAGAGTATTTTGTGCTGTTACGGAAGTTCTTCGAAGTACGTAAAGGGGATTCGTAAAGGGAATGCAACGCTGAAGGGGCTGTGACGTGAGTAATTGGAGGAGGTTTTCGGTTTTCAAGTGATCAATGGTTTTGAAAAAGAAATTGACGAAAAGAAGAAATCTGTTATTATACTCTCAAAATTCACTTAAAGCATTCTCACTTGAAGCGTCCCTTCTCTTATACGGTCAGAATTATGTTTTGCAAAAAAGTGGAAATACAAATTAACAAATAGGAAGGTATAGCAATTACGACTATTTTATACATAAAAAACATATTTGAATTTTAATTGTTTTAAACGTTTCACTAAATGCAACGAAGAAACATCCCGGAATGATTCCGCTGTAACCAATGAGAATTCAGGTGCGCGAATATCTTGCACAGTAGTTGCGATGCCGTAAGTGGGATTTTCGGTATAGAACGAGAATCTTCAGTGAAGTTTAACTGTTTTACAGCATCTTTTTTTTCTTTTTCCCTCTTTTTTACGATCCGAACCAAGCAGTAAATACATTAATATTAAAAAATCAGGATCTGTTATATCACTGTTGCAATTTACATTCTTGTTAATTATAGCACACTAAATACATTGCGATAAAACAAAACGATCATGCGCTGTTTTTACCGAACAATCCATAAAATACTGTCACTGTCCGAAAGTTTGGAATAAGTATAAACAATCAATGTATTGGAAATTATTCGAAAATGATTTTAAAATAAATTCTTAGCAGTAAGTTGATTTACAAAATTAGCTTACATCAAAGAAATTTAAGAAAACTGTTGAATTTTCGATCCGTCAACTTATGGAGTACAGATAAAAAAAAATTATACAAATATAATGTATTTATTGATTTATTTATTCATTTATTTATTTATTTATTTATTTATTTATTTATTTATTTAATATGTAGATGAAAAAGAAATAAGTATTACTAATTTTTCAACCGAGGCTTTTGGTTTACGATGAGATAAAAGAAGTGTTGAAATATTTCGAATTCTTAAATATCAGCGCAATGCAAATACACCGAATCTAAAATTTCGCACACCAAGAAACTTGATAAGTGAGAGGACAGAATGAGAGAAAAAGATGATTTCTTCACATTCTTCTGTCATGGAAGATATAATTTATTCGTCAAAACCACGCGTTTTGATTTCAGAGCCCTTGTTGAGCAAATTTCCCGATCCGCGACTGTGACTATTTTGTTATATATATTTTTATCGATTTGTTGAATCAAAACGGTTGTTTTCCGATAATAGCGAGTGAAAAATGTACGTAATGACGAGTCTCGCGTATTTGTAGAGCTGGGATTAAACCCATTTTGCGACTTTTCAAACAAAATATGCTACATAAGGTACCTTTTTTAATGTACGGCGAAGACATCAAATAGTGTTATTTGAATAATGAATCATGTAAATGTTATTTTAATGTACTATGATATTTAAATTATATGTATTTAAATGTATGAATAATTTTTTTTTTATTATTAACGATTTTGATTATTTAATGACCCAACTGAAGAAGACTCCAAGTGAGAAGATTCTAATTTGCAAAAACTGCATTAGTAAAAAACCTCAATATTGTAATGACAAGCTAAATTTAGGATTTATTCTACCGATTGAAAGAATCCTTTGAAATAGCAGCACAAAAGAATATAAAGTTCGGACATATTATAGATTTTCTGGAAAATGTTGAATTTAACGAGACAGCCAAATATTAATGACATAATGATTGGAACTATAGACATATTAATGTAAACCATTTATATATATTATGAAAAGGTTATGATGCATCATGACCTTTCATATACAGAGAACTATGTTTTATTAAAAGTAATTGTTTTTTGATAAATCTTTAAAAATCTAAAACTCTATGCGTCATATTTAAAAAACTCATTTTTACCTTAATAAGAGAAAATGTATAAGTCAAAAATTATATTTCTGTAATATGGATTTACTGATATCTCTCTTACAAATAATATGTAAACTTTTTCTTTATCATTTTCATACTTTCTTTTCAAAACGCTGTTAAAAATTTGATGTCGATGTGTAATTACACCAATAAAAGTGTAAAACTTTGTAAAGTGGGTGGAGTTTGAGGAGTCTTTTACTCGATTTACGTTTTACACTTTCTTTGGAATAGTTACATTATAACAGTACTTTGTTTACAGTGTATATAAAGTACATGTAATCATGCGACAAATGCCATTGAATCAATGAAGTACACATATTTTAAATATTGATATACCTAAAAACATGTTTGGAATACACTGAAACAAATCAAATAATTCACAACCAGCAGTTCTATTTCTAGTGTTAAATAATAATGAAACGAACTGATGAGAACATCGAATGAACAGCATTAAATAATCAAAATTTCGCAGTGCTTGAAACGTAAAATACAATTTTACTTACCGGAAGCAATCGCGATTGAGCGTTAAGAGGCATCCACGGTTTTTCTGGTATCGGTTTTGAAATATAATAATACGCAGCTATTCCTGTTAGAACGAGACCGGCTGCTCCTCCCAAATAGGGCAGATAATCTTCTAAGCTATACTGTAACACTGTTTTCAAAAGATCCTCGGTGTTTGTATATTTGTATTGTTATTAAATAGGATATGGATTAGTAAATAATGAAATGGTACGTATTGACTCTGATAAACGATGTCATGTACGCAGCATATCTCATTACCACTATATTTTTCGAATTAACAAATTGTAGAAAATAAAAGTTGGTTATCTTCTTCAATAGGTAATTGTTCAGAAAGGTAAATAAAATTCAAGAAGTATCTAATCAAAGCGAATTTCGTTTACAGTTGTCTTGAAAAAGGCAAACCAGTTCAAATGTTATGTTAAATTCTCACAAATGCAAACATTATGCTGTTAAAGTTTGAAGCGTTGAAACAAAAATATGACAAACAATGTAGCGGAGTTGAAAAGTAATATGAAAAAGCATCGTTGCATATAAATATAGATGCTATTATTATTTCAATAAATTGGCTATTTATAAAGAAACATAAATAAATTGAATCTAACTACAAACTTTGCATGAATTACTAACTCCGCAAGAGCATAATTAATCCATAGTTCACAAATAAACTATTAGTAAGAGCTACTAGGAGAAATTGAAATGAAATTAAAAAAAGTTTCCACGAAGGTTTGGCTATAGAGTTGAATATTTTAATGCGATGGAATATTATTTATTCTAAATGATGTTTTTGGAAAATGAATTTTTTTTATTGGATATTAATAATGTAGCTCTTGTATGATTCTCAACATGGAAAAAAAATCATATCTAGTAAAAATTTGATAGATTATGTGCTAAAAAAAAATGTATGAAAGCTAAAAATATGAAAACTTTGCTTTATACAACACATTTCCTTAAATTTTCCTCATTTAAAAAAATTAAATTTTTAATAGTTAAAAAATGAATTTAAAACTATCTTTTTTATTGCAAAATTAAGTTGCACATAAAAAAAAAGTATGTTATTAAGTTACTATTCAGATAACTTTATTGACGATAAGCGGTCTCGATTACTAAACGGTTATTTGTCATTTATTTAGAGTGAAAATGGATCCTGTGATTCATGTGCATCGAGAGTATTGTTAGATCCATTTTAACACAAACCTATTTAAAAGGAAATTTAATACTATAAGAGACGTTGGTGGGAAAAAAAGATTTGTTTTAGAACAAAAGATTAGAGAATAAAAATGTTAAACCAGAAAAATTTCAATAATGAACAAAATGTTGAATAAGATAACTTTTGTTCTTACACATAGAATATAATATTTATTAATTATTGCAGAAAGAATCATAGCCGAACAAAGTGTTTAATGTCACTCCTTTAGAATTTTTTATATTTTATAAAAAAATAGAAAAGTATATTTAAGTACAGCAAATTGTGTAAAAAATATGTACGATTTCGTTCCTATAATACTCACATCAAAAGGTTTTTTATATAAATGGATAATAAAGTATAATAACAACACCGCTATGTGAAAACTGACAAAATAGAGTGATAATGATTTGATATTGGGGCTGAAATAACACATCATCGTTATCTCATATGGAAGATATACATTTTCATTTCAAAAAGAAGACTTATAAAAGTAACTTCTTAATAAATTCAAATTGATTTTCAAGTCTGATATTTTTCTCTTGAAGTTCGTATTTTATTACTATTTTCAAATGTTAGTAAATATCATTTATTTAAGTGTATAAAAATACAGTATTTAAATTAATCATATTTATAACTTATATTCAATTAACAAATACTAATACACTTATATTATTTTTTATTTAACTTTTCAAATTTAAGAATTTTCATGATGAAAAAGTATGATAATTTAAATATGAGTATGCATAAAAAAGTTTGTCACTTTTATTGCATATTTTGTTGCATTTCATGAACTAAAATTGTAATTTTATCTCTTATGAATATCTATTAATATACAAGAAAAGTACTTTAAAATCTTATTTTTTACCAAATAGTTTGCTCATCAGCATTGTTACTGCATAGTGCATTATTTTATTTATTATTAAATTTAAACTAAAATTATATTTAAAATTATGTATTATAGTGTACATAAAATGTATATTATATGTTATAGCGACTGTTATTGTTATAGCAATTCGATATTCGTATTTCTCTGTAAGTATATAGTAACTTATAAGCTTGTGACCGGAATCTTTTTTATAGAACATATTTTAAAGTTAATATTTTATGAAACACACTTGGATTAAATAATAATTACATGTCCCTTAACTGACGATATTATAACTGTTACAAAAGTAACTCAAACTTTGTTCAAACGTTAATAATTATGCTGCAACTATTACACAAATAAAAATGTCTCAGTGCATAATTCCAATACAACAATTTCATTTTTAACTTGTAACTTCGTAATTTTTCCAAATTGTTAGTCGAAATCGTTACTCTGTTATGATACGATAATTAAAAATAATATTAATTAAATTCATTTAAATACACAATTTGCTTGTACATTTACTTGATACGATTCTTGTACGAAGTTCACATAATAATTTCTGCATCATGCGAGATATTAAAGTTCCACTCGCCTTATAATAAAAGCCAATTATTGATACTAAATGTTTTAATATGTTATCGCGTGGAAATAAGAAGCGCAAATATACACTTTGTACTATTCTTATTACAATGGTGACCTTTAACTTCCATTAAAAGATTACGTTATTGAGTTTAAATATACTGTATAAACTGACTTTTTTTTATATATAAAAAAGCTGACGTCAATAAAATTCCACCCTTTGAAACAAATTTTTATAGTCTGACGATATACGTTCAGTTAATCAAATGAACAATTATAATTTCTGAAGTAAATTTTACTTCTCTCAATGATGGATTTGATGTGAGGAGACTGTTACAATAATAAAGCGCACTTTTAATAGTAGTATAGATAATTAACGTTCCACAATAATTTGATTTAAAATAACGAATATCCTTTTCACTCCGAACGTCTGAAAAACATTATACGAACTGATTCCGCGTGACTTGAAAAATACCATGTACAATAAATGCAATGAGTGTGAAATCTTTTACTATATTACATGGAATATGACACGTTTTGTATGAAGAGCGGAAATCTTAGAAATGCTTCTTCGGTGCAAAGATCCACGTATAGTTCGGTTAACCCATTCGTAAACAAAGGGGTCTTGTAATACAGTTAAAATAAATGAAGAAACAAAATAACTATGGAAGAAATAATTCGATAAATAGAATGCCACTGCGAAACCCCGAATCGTCTATCATTTAAAGCCGACCTATATTAAATCACGGACGAAGTGAATCGAAATGTCAAGTAAAAATCAATTTTCTGTTAAAATATCGTCTCACCCTCCAGTTAGGCTTGAAAAAATCATTAATTGGAATGTTGATATAAGAAAGAAAATATAAGAATGAAATACATGAAAAAAGAAGCAATTTTATCATCACTACATAAAACATGACACAAGGCATAGTGAATTATGACACATAAAAAAGCATAAAAATTGAAGCGGAATTTGCAAACAGTGATAATTAGGAGGCATCTTATTTAACCCTATTCTATATAGTCCATACTTTACAATTACTCCAGCAATCATTATTTTATATAGAAACATGCATTACACAAAAATCTTTTCTCATCATTTACCTACAAACTGTAGAATGAATGTAAAACAAAAGGATTTCTGACAAGAACATTCAGTTATGTATATATGATTATGTCTAGTGTGAACAAACAGGGTGCCCCACAACTGATACCGACACCTCACATCGAAAAAAAAGTTTTGTAAATTGAAATCATCAGGAATTTTAAATTAAAGTAAACAAATGAAACTGTCTTTCTAAATAAAACTTAAAATAAAGTCTACTTTAATTGTTTAAAATGATATTAATATCTACTATATAGTCCACATTTTTATATAGCACACATCTATTTTTGTTCTAAAGAATTATCAAAACACACTTTTTCATAGACAATTATACTAAAACCAATCTCACAATTATTCCTCTACTTTACGATAAAATGCTTAATAATTAACGCATTCTCTTGTTTAAAAATAAAAACTTTAAACACGATCACTTTACTTGTACAATTTTATAATTACGAGCGTCGGTGTCAACTGTCAATTAATACCAGGCACAAAATCAGCCCGCTAGCAGGCAGCGCGAATATTGTGCATGGCACAGTAAAAGCAGTTTGGCACCGGACAATCCACTGTGCCTTACACCGGGCTAAGACGAGCCGTGAAACGGCGCTGGCGAAGGGGTGGCATACGTGCATGACACGGGCCAGCGGCTAAGCTGTCAAAGGCTTACTTACTGTCGAAACTTCGTGACCGGCGGGTACGGTTGCGTGTCGTCTATTCCTGCCCCGATGCCTCGCGTGAGATTACGCTCAGGCGTCGGCCAAAAGGTCCAGTCACCGTTGAATGTTTATTATTTTCTAAGGCGCGTGAAAGGACGGATCCGAATAAATGAGGTCCTAAGATGGAACGCCGGTCAGGAGCGCGGCATGACAATCGTGTTTTCGTCCGCTCGCTACAGATACGCCGTTCTGACTGCCGTATCCGCAGTATGTATACGCCGTGACGTCATTCTGCGGTAAATCGATGCTCGGGCGCCACTGCTTGCGCCTTGGTTTTTGACCCTTAAATCACCCTACACTCCACGCTGACACTTTTATGCGCAAAGGACGACCTTTATTCGATTCCACTCTTTGTTGTCGACCCAGTTTATCCACAATATCCAAGCGACAGGCTGCAAACGAGCTGCCAATGCGCCGCGCAACGCTCATCCTCGTCGTCCCCGCGTGCGAATGCACGAAACTTGGCTGGATTCGGGCGCAGTCACGAGTGCGCCAGGTTTTGTGGGGTTGGCGCACAACTTTTTCCACTACCCCGAGTCGCCCAGAATAATGGGTCGAGAAACGTGCGAGTCTGGCGCGACATTGCCGGCTTATTCGATCATATGAAATTGAAACTGAAAAATAAGACATTCAAACAGTATGAATTCTTTGATTTTTGAAAATTGTAGTTTGTAATTAATGATTACGAATTAAATGTTTAACGATTTATTAACAAATGAATCTTTTTTTTTAACTGATATTCGAAAAGAGAATACAATTAAAGAATCAGCATTAATAGAAGTGTCATGAAACATAATGGAAATTTATGTTAATGTTAGAAATTACGTTTAGGCACAAATGGTAATTAATGTATAAATATTACATTTGGATTTATTTATATCGCTTTAAACTTGATTCATAAAAATCAATATAATATATATTGTGTTTGAATGACAATGATTTGCAATGTTATTTAAATGTAAAATCATTATCATCGTAGATATTAAATTATTTACGTGATGATCTCTTGGGAAATAATTTGAATTACCGGCAATACAATTAATCGAAATATGAATATTTAATTATTTAGTGAGACTTCTATCAATACCAAACTTTGGTTTGACACGCAATTCTGTGCTTCAAGTTTGTAGCAAACTTAGTAACTAATTTATCGTAAATCATTGTGAACTTATTACATATTCATTTACAACACTGTTCATTGAATTACACTTTTGTCGAACTTGAAATATTCAGCCTAATTAAAGACGGGTAAGAACTTGAATTAATTATACTTTTATTACCATATTTTAATTGTACAACTTTTAGCAAGGCCACATTCCAAAGAACTCGATTAAATCCTATCTTATTTTAATAATAACTGTAATTGTTGTGTCAAAGTGGAACTTTGAGTTCTATTGAGCCGTGTATAAGTGTGTGACCTAAGTATTCCACAATAATATATTGATGACTTTGTCAAATATACCTTGATACCAAATGATTATGATTTATCAAAAATGTAAATGCAGTTAATGTTAATAAATCATAAGATATTGTTATTATATTCCGACTTCCGTGAACTTGGACAAATTCCAAGTGTCTGTTTTCAATTGAAACAAAATTTTATTTCTCATTATAAAATTCAAATTCAGGTTTCAAACCTATTTTTGTTTTATTTATTTTTTTTTTTTTTTGCTTTTATACTTTTTTGCGAAATATTACATGAACATGTTAATAAATTAAAATAACATTTTAATATTTTTAAATTTACTCAATTATAATTAATGATCCAACTTTGATGCATTTTATACATCTTTTTCATTTCCCTCTGTTTAAGGACACAAAACTTATTGCAATGGATTCTTTTCAATAAATAAGTATTACAAATGTATTTATTGATGCAATTTCAAATAACAAAATCTTGCCGGTCTCTTTCTATAACATATCTAAAAGGATAATGTTAAATTGTAAGAATATAATGTGTATCTGCTTATGTCTTCTTTTTTACGAATTTTTAGATAAACAGACCGGCAAGACTTTGTTTTTAAAACTTTTTTTGAAAACTAACAAAGAATCATACGTACAATTATGCAATATAATGTATCGTATTTAATTGAGATATATATGATACAATGTTATAATAATTTTTCGTATTTATTCACAATTGTAAAATGATTTTATATTATATAAATTTGTTATTATTGAAATAATATTGAATTAACAAACTACTGAGATAAATAAAAAAATGAATTGAACAAAATTACTCATTGAACGAACCGCTGAAATATCAGCAAAGAGAAATTCTTCCTAGCTGGATAAGCTGAAGTGCACTAGCGCAGACGCGTCGTACCATAGATAGCGCGATGCACAATTTCGATCAAGTGGCGGCGGGTGGCTGCTAAGTACTTTTCAGCGGCATTTTTGAACGAACTTTTCGATTGGCGGCTATTTGAAGCTTAGTCAGGATGTTTCACGGCAGAAGCCAAGGCGCCAGTTGGAAATTCGATGGCACGGAAGCCGAACCTTCGCCGTGACGCCGAAATGACAGCACTCCATTACTGTTTGTTCCTCGTTTGCACAACTTTCAGTCTCGTCTGCTTGTGGAAAGTAGGTTTTTTCGGGCCGTCGAATTTCATCACAAAAACGTCTATTCAAGTTGACTTGTCCCTTCCGAAAACTTCCATCATTATCTCACCTGGACCTTTAAACATAACATTAAAAAAGTATCATAAAAAACATCATAATTCTGTATCTAAATACATGTTACAACTGTATCACCGGCGTCCAGATTCTGATATAATCCGTGCTCTTCAACCCTTGCACATATCTCAGTTATTGCAGGATGGTGGACGACTCGTCGAATATCTGATTCCTTTGACTAAGCCTGGGGAAACTCTAGAAGGAGCGGAACTACTGACGACTGCAGGTATGATTTTGAGAGTGAGCTCGATAAACAATAATAATCAAACCAAGGTGCAAAAATGCAGAAAAGACAATATATGGAGGGCTTTCGACGTGACCGAGGTTGTTCGAAGTAGAACCAGTGATACTGTGAGATTAATAGTTTGGGGCAGGGTTCAAAATGTGAAACACAAAGACGTGCCTATCTTATTGCTAAATTATAGCAAACTAAAGAAAAGAAGAGTCAGATCGATTTTGGAGGACGATCAGGAGGATAGAGGAATCACGTGGGATGAAGATAATTCCAGACGAAGGAGACGAAACTCTTGCAGAAGAAGACCTCTTTATGTTGACTTTGCTTTAATTTCATATGATGAGTGGATAGTGGCTCCCCCGGGTTATGAAGCCTATCAGTGTATTGGCAAATGTTTCTATCCGTTGGGTGATCATCTGAGTCCAACAAAGCACGCAATTGTTCAAACATTAGTTCATGGTGCTCTCCAAGGTGTTGAAGGTTTTGGTGGAAAAACTGTTGGCAGAGCTTGCTGCGTGCCGACGAGACTTGCGCCTACTAGCCTTCTTTATTTAGATGCTACTGGAACTTTGACTTATCAGTATGGTTATGAAGACATGGTGGTAACAGAGTGTGGGTGCCGGTGATGAATGGTATTCGATAGACAATGTCGATTTGTTGTGATTTGCTTGAAAAGTGAATAGCTGATAAAAATGAAGTAATTTTTGTTACCTAAGTTTGTAAACATAATCACACGTAATCGGAATCTTATGATTCATACAACTTATATTTTTACATATTATTGTTCAGATAAAAAATATCTTTGTAATAAATAAAACATCACAGTTTCCGTTAATCCACAAAACATTGTCAGGAATCAAATTCAGTATTTTCTAACGTCGCTATAAATATGAATGAAAATGCTTAAACTGAATAAATTAAACTTTAACATTATAAAACCTTTGTTTATTTTGCCGCAAAAGGCATACTTAAAATGTTTCTGTATAAAATTCATGTACATACACATATATTTAAACGTCATGTATAACATATCGTTGTAAAGATCTTTTAATAAAACTTTATAGTTATCTACAACAGATAGCCTCTTCACTCGACATATATAGTACAAAAATATATTCATTCTTGCAAACTTCGGGCAAGTTACTTTGAAGGCACTTTCATTGTACACACACTTGAGTTCAAAATATTGTATATTCAAGTCTTTTATTTACACTTGCTGGTTCGTTCCTGTTAGCTGAACACTTTGGAACACATTTCATTGTTTTTGCGGTTGAGAAGATAAGATTTGGCAGGGGAGAACCAACGGGATTTCCATGTTTTCCGTAGCCTGTGTCTGCTGCCTGGAATTCTTTCAATTTTATAAATTTGATATTTCACTACTGCCTCAGGTTGAGTTAATCGCATACATAGCGATACTGGTCCAGAGAAGTCCACATCGGTCGACAATTCCAGTTTCGGTTCTAAAGTTAAAACAAATTCTGCGCTGCTTTGTACAAAAGACGTTCGCACTTTTGTGTTGCCTTGAACGGCAATTCCAGAACTTAAATCTACAAGAGATTCTGCAGACCTCGACCAAAGGTTGAGCTGAATTTTTCCAGCTAGATCAAAACTCATGGCACCATCGACGTCGATTTCCGCGATGAATCCTGAACTTAAAGGAATGTATTCTTTATGTCTGTGAAAATTAGCCAAGGCCTGGAAAGCAGGTGTTCTTACTGAAGCAGTGCCAGACCAAACATGACCCATTAATTCAGTCTGCCCAGAAAAGAAAACGAAAGGTCTGATATCAACTCCTAACAATGAAATTTCCATTCCAGCTGTTGCAATTTCGTCATCAGAGACCTCGTCGTCCGGGTCTGTGGAAGAAGCAAAGCTACTGAGTCCCGCAGCATATAAACCTAAAGAAAATAGCGCGTCTTTGTGCGTTTCTGTTTCTACAATCACGTCCACAACACCATGTTTTAGTAGACCAGCACTAACTTCCTGAATGGTAACTAAAGTTCCGTTCATGCCCCGGGATTTCATAAAGTTTCGATCAAATGCTGTGCTAAGTCCTTTCTGAGCAAGGATGTTGTAATTTTGAACGCGCTTGGTCTCCAAACGCATTGCTTCTTTTAATTTCCTTGCAAATTCTTGATCGACCATTGATAACTGTTCCATTCTTTGTGACAGATATTTACTGATTTCATACATTGTATCACGACTAGCTAAATAAACAAGAAGTCCTCGGAGATCGTCGACAGTAGGTTGAGTCGTTAAAATGATGTCTGCAGCTATCGTGCGGGCGGAGCTGTCCTTTCTTTGGCCACCTTCAATTTGGTAAAATGTTCGTATTGCTGCAGTTTTTACTTCTTTGGTTATGTGCTCCCGTGGTAGCGCAGCTAAAGCCCTCCAAGCGACGACACTCGTAGATTTGGCGCTGTTAAGAGCGTAATTGAGCAATGTTGGAATCGCGCTCTTTATTCTAATATTCTTTAGTGCTCTAAGGAACTTTAACTTGCACTCCTCACCGGTGCAACTGTCTAAACCTATTTCTAAACTTGCTCGAGCTTTTTCCATCATTGTTGGACAACCGAGTTGTCTCGCTATTGCGGCCGCAGTAAGAGCCATTGTTTCTGAAACTTTGTCATTTTGCATAGTTTCCTCAGACCGATGCAAGATATCTTTGGCAATGTCTGTTGACGGAGAGGGTGAAAAAGACAGAGCCCAAAGGTATCTTTCCATGTCATCACCGGCGTTGTCATGACGTAAAAGTTTCATAGCAGCTTGATGTGACATTGGAGTAGACGCGGCTCCTAATATATCAAGTAATTGTGGTCTTATTGTACGATAGGTGGCGCTTTTCAGTATCTTAAATAATTCCTCAGCGGATGCTTCTCGCACGAGGGGTATAAGTTTCAGAAAAGCTGTTGCAGATTTTATTGTACCAAGAGCTGAATTCTCCAAGGAACTTCTGTATTCACGTAGAACATTTTCAAGCTAAAAAAGAGTATTGAAGTCAATAGCTGTTACTCGCTTTAAAATATATTTTATATATTTTATACGGCAATATTTATAAAAAATAAATAAATAAATAAATAATAAGTAAATAATAAAATGAATAAACTTTTCCTTAAATATTTACTATATGTCAAATTACCGTAGGACATCCACTTTCAGAACATGTTGTTGATTCTATTTTTAAAGTGAGTGTAGATTGCTGGTATCCTAAACCTTGTAAATATAAGATAACATTGTCGATTGAAGTTTCTTCTAATGTTTTAGATTTCGTGGTCTCTGGTAATTGATTTAAAGTTCGTACAGAAATTACAACTGTACCAGCTTCTGGTCTGGCAGTCAACGACATATCATGTTTTTCGTAATCAGTAATATTTATTGGTAACAAGTCGTTTGATAATTCGTACGTCGAATAACGCTCACTTTTCAAAGTGACGCCAAAAATAGGATTCGGATGTTGAATCTTTGGTGGCACTTCATCATGTACACATAAGTGTTTCTTCTTATACATTGAGTAGGGTCCAGTAGAAGTGTAAGTAACATTACAAAGGCCAGAAGGATCATTTTCTTCGAACGTGCCGTCAAGTGTTTTGTACTGAAAAATACTGATGATTCCTTTCTTGAGGTTTAACAGAGAAATATCGTCAGCTGGATCCAAGTAAATATTTTTGATTTCGCCATTTTCCCAAAAAGCATAAAACGGTTTATCTGATGTGTCTTGTAATTTGGATGTGTGCTCGACAAAGCCTTCTGGTTCCGGAGCTTTTCTTGATTTTATCCATAACTGCGGCTTGTCTAACTGAAAAATAAATAAAAAAATTAGAATTAATTATATATACAATATACAATCTATAATTTATTTATAGATCTAATTCGATAAAAAATTACTAGCATTAGTTGCACCAAAAATCAACGAAAATGAGTTATTTATTAAAAATGACCAATTACAACAATGAATTCAAATGATAGCTTCATTTACATAGTCTGAGATGACTACATCAAAAGTTTTTACTGTTATATCAATACTTCTCTTTTGTCTGTGAAATAATATTTAATAAAACGTTATTACAGCACAATAAACATAACGTAAAATTATAATATATTTATTTTAAGTCGTTACTTTTAAAAAAGATAATTAAATCTATACATTTTTTTATTGATGAAAGTATTTACTGAGTTCTGTTCATCATTTTGCAAAACTTCAATGATCAATTAAAATAGCTATAAAAGTGCAGGTATCTGTGAACGTCTTTAAATTTGTAATAAATGTTTTTTTTTTTTTTTTTTTTTCATGACTAAATGTCGATAATGATTTTTCACGACTTTATGAGAATAAAATAAAGCGTTTTGAGTTCAAATCCTAATTTATCAAAAATATGGAAATTATTATTTTGTGTACATAAGCACCTTACATCTAATACATCACTTTAAATACACACTGGGTAATTATTTCCTCTCGAGGGCTGTGACTGTTTATCTTACTTGCAAGACAATTTGTTTTTTTTTTTTTTTTTAATTACATAACGTGATATATTATTTTTTATTATTTATAAAATAATTCAACTGAACGATAACAAAAATAAAATCTTATATCAATTACTAAGTACGTCATACAATCATGAAAACTACTTTTAGATATATTTTTATCTTAAGTTATTTTTATCAAACCGAAACCACCGAAGCAAAATATTCTTTGTTGCGCTCTGTTGAAAGAGTAACAAGAACATATATATAAAGAAATTAATAAAAACAAAGTTAAGAAACACCAAGCCAATAAGCTTAATAAGCAAAAATTGAGTTCCCCTTTGATCGCCCATCGTTTCAAATTTATCCAACGAATTCAATATAGCTCATTTTTCATGAGTTAATAAAAAAGGATTGAAAAAATAGTCATGTAATGATAAAAAAAAGCAACCGAAATTCAGTACTGTATTAAATAATGACACGTTTTGTTAACGCCGGTTTCAGGCGAATTAATTTCAAGATTAAACACGTTTTCTCTTCCGTAAATTAAAGTTGAATTATTTCAAGCGGGCACCTTGAATTGTAGCAGGACAGGGTCACTGGCGTAAGGGTTCTTCCACATCGGCATGAGCTCGAGTCGGCCGGTTAGCTGGAAGCCAACGTCTCCGCCAGGTTTGACCGGATCGGTCTCCCTGAATAGCAAAACCGTCGTCAAATCATACGTCAGGCTGTTCCCAGGATGCCAGCCCTTCTCGGCGCCAGCTATGGCTGCAACGACCAGCAAATAAAACTCGATGTACCGCATAGCTTTTCAAACAAATTAAAACCCAAAAAAAACCGAAGAAAAAGAAAAGAAAGAAATAAAAGTGGGTATCTTGTCGGCGGAATCGGAATAAAACTAGCGTTTTTCACGGTGGCTGATTGTAACGTTACAGATATGCGTGCAAAAGAGATGACTAGTCGCAACGAGTCGCGAGCCGACTGAATGTGTACGCTCGAAACAGCCGGTGCCAGACACGCACGCAAGATGCCGATGGTGCTGAGATTTGTGTTAGTGAGACTGCGAGAGTATGAGTATTCGGTGACCGTTAATCTATGGTTAAAGTCCGTGCTATACGAACATTTTGTTTCGGCTGCCCGACCTTGTGGAAGAAAATTTGAGAAATTAAGGACCTTTCTCGAACGGCAGAAAATTAATTTTAACACGGCATTTCTTGGAACTTGTATCTTCCTTTTGAGAAAAATATAAAGAGCTATTTATGATTACATCATATTAATTATAATCAACGGTAGTATAACAATTAATTAATGTGTTTGATAATTATTGTAGAGATTCAAATAGTTTAAATATATAAAATTGATTAATGTAAGTAAAAGGGTTGATTTTTATTGGGCATTGTTTTATCTTAAAAACGAAGTGAACAAACTAACCATTTCTGCGATTGTAATAAAATTCCAAACAGAATACGTTCTTTAAGCAATGCCAAACTAAACGAATAAAAAAATAATAAATACTGTTACGTGCATTGCTCTTATTAAATATTTCTTCCCAACCACACCTTAAGACGATTGAAATTAGATTACAAATTCTGTATGCTTGTTACACCTCATTAACTCAAAGAATTATAAAAATATTTTTAGTTATATGAATTATATATAACTTTTCACATATCTTTTATAATTATTTGTAACAATCGTTATGTATTATGAATATTATAAGTATTAAAAATATATTCAAAAAGAATAATGTTGTTAATGTAAAATTGTTGTTCTTTTAATTGTTATTACTGAGAATTCTCAAATTTCACCTAGTAATTAGTGAAATTATGAAATGTGAAAATGAGAAGTAAAAAAAAAAAATTATAAAACCAACTGCAAAATCAAAATGCAGCTAATAAAATAGAATGGAAAAGGTATAGTTAAAAAAAGTAGTATCTTTTATAAATCACTTTACCGCTTTTATCATATCGAACTCTTCTGACATTTTTGCAACTTCACGTTACACTCGACAAAACCACATTTTGCGCCGTTTTCTTTTAATTACCTGGTGCCATTCGACAATAAGAACCTAAAAAACAGAAAAATATTATTATCATAGGATTTACCATTATTACAATGGTTTTTTTTTTTTTTTTTTTTTTTTTTTAAATTTATGTTTAAAATTTTTAAAAATAATGAATTAAAATGTTAATGAAACGTAAAATATTTTTTTAAAACTACAACCATTTAAAACAATTTCAGCCCTGATTTTTAAAAACTTTCTTTAATACCATCTTCCGCCCCCACGAGACCTCTCTCCATCTCGTATCCCCCTCCCCGCGTTACTAACAATGACAAAGTATGCCATCCTTTCTTCGAATATCATCATTAATCACGACCTTCAATCCACA
>JABFOV010001595.1:7153-24209 GCA_022817685.1 Aradophagus sp. ZL-2020
CAAACTTAAATATAAACGTTTCAAGTTTTCATTATAATTCAATATAGGAATATTACTTATTATTCATTTGTCCTTCAAAAATGCTTTGTATATACAAACCAATGTCGATTTAGTATCTTTTTTTTTTTCTAATGTAACAACGAAAAACTCAACACTCAAACGGCACCTCGCAGGTAAATGTCAGACACGTAGGGATTGATACTAGAAAAAGGGTGGGGACAATGATGAGATAAACTGAAAAATAGCGTTTACAATTAACGACCCGAATACCTGTCGAGCTAACGATCAACTGATGCACGAGATGAATGGTCGTTGAAACGAAAACGTGAGCGCTATAGAGGGCGCTACGCACACAAAATGGCGGCAAAAAGGGGGAATTTAAATTATCGTTCAAAAGCTCAACGAGCTAACGGTCAACTGATGCGCGAGATAAATGGTCGTTGAAACGAAAAGGTCTATGCTGTAGAGGGCGCTGCGAACACAAAATGGCGGCAAAAAGGGGAACTCGAGATTAAAGACACGAATGGTTGTCTAGCTAACGGTCAACTGATGCACGAGATAAATGGTCGTTGAAACGAAAAGGTCTATGCTGTAGAGAGCGCTGCGAACACAAAATGGCGGCAAAAAGGGGGACTTGAGATTATCGGTTTAATAGCTCGACGAGCTAACGGTCAACTGATGCGCGAGATAAACGGTCGTTAAAACGAAAAGGTCTATGCTGTAGAGGGCGCTGCGAACACAAAATGGCGGCAAAAAGGGGGAATTGAAATTATCGTTCAAAAGCTCGACGAGCTGACGGTCAACTGATGCGCGAGATGAATGAAAGTTGAAATTAATAGATTAACGCTATAGAGGGCGCTGCAAACACAAAATGGCGGCAAAAAGGGAGACTTGAAATTATCGGTTCGAAAGTTCGATCAGTTGACTGATAAGAAATTATCAGTCAACTGATGTGGGGAAATGTTTCATACCAAAAAAAAGGGGTTGGTTCCAGATGGCACTGCAGAAATAATTGGCGCGAAAAAATAAATATTGCGATTGCATGTCTCAATATTAGTCAAGCTAGCAATCAGTGATGCGCAAAAGTAATAAATACTTGATTTAAAGTGGTCAATTTTACAGAAGGCGCTGTACAAACAAATCGGCGCCAAAAAATAAACTCGCATTCCGTAATTTAAACGACAGACTGGATAAAGGTTAATGGTATACGAACTTTTAGCGTTTACCTTTTTTCTTTTTTCAATAACTTGTCCCGAGTTTTGAGTTATCATTTCCTCTTTATGGAAATTTTAATATTACAGAAAAAGATGAGTACAGAACTGATTTAGCTATTGGAAAAAAAGGCTATTCCAAAATGTCAGATGTGATGATTTCGACACTGTAGGGGGTGTTTGAATATCAAATTTGGCGCCAAAGCAAATAAAATCGTTTAAATATGATATAATAAATATTATATGATTATTTCGGCTGTGTAAACTACAACTATGGCTTCATATACATTCAGTTTATTAAAAATTATTATTATCTATTTACAGTATAGATAAAATTATGCATAAATATTCAAGTGACTGATCAACGTCATTTTAGTTTTTTTATTTTTAATTGAAAATTAAAATTTTCAACGCTTTTAAGCAGAAGAAAAATCTAACTTAATTTAAATTTCAATTAAAATAATTATTAAAACTGATGTTGTTTTATTTACACAATGTACACATCGACTGACTTAATGATTATGTCGCAAACATATTTATCAAAATGTCACACATTTTACACCAAACCATTATAAAAAAAAATGTCTTCTCGCACACTTACGTACTATATAATGGTTATTAAAGAAATTAATCAAAAAACAAACAAAAATAAATTTAAATTTAATATTGATGTAAAATTTTGAAAACGATTTCGTTACTCGCAAATAATACAATTGCACATTATTACACAGTAAACATTTAAAAGCAGTTCTCTACAAATAGGAAACATTTGTATCTATTAGTATATAATGGACTAATCAATGGAATTTTTCGATTATTTTGGTTTTAAACTTTATGATGCGAGTACAAAACTAGTTATGCGTAATTATTGAAAGTAACTTATGTACAATCTGTCAACGAAAAAAAGACAAATGTTATGCTGTATTTAAATTCAAAAATAGAAGTATGAAATACAGAAAAGAAAAAGAGAGAAAAATAACAGTATAAAGTATAAAAAATGCATTTTGTAAAAAGAATTGTGAAACATGTATTTTACACATTATGTTTCGAATCGTTACACTCATTTTTTTTAATATTAATTGATTCAATATCATATCGAATATCAATCTCACAACAGGGTCCATTTAGGGAAAAAAACATAAAATCTCTATATTCCAACAACAACGTAAAAATGAAGTAAAATTTTTATTATATTATAATAACTATTATTTCAAAATGCACCTAGTAATGTTTTGTCAATGGTTATATTTCGAAAAATATTTAAATTCATACTTCAATGAATTGTAAAAGTAGTTTAAGAAGATATTTATATGAGGAATATCTTTAACTTTTATCAAATAAAATATTTTCAAATGTTTCATCTGCCTTTAACACAGCTTTGCTTATTACACAATAGAAAAAAAAAATTCCTGATAGAAAAAATAACCAGGGCAGGTCGATGACTTCATCTAAAGTTAAGGCTCTATTTTACAATCAGATCTCGTTTAAACTTCAACATTGTTGGCAACATCAATGTTATATATTCGCGAAAATAAAACATTATACAAAAATTGTTCAGAGATCATGAGTAAACATGAATCATTCAATTAGAAGTTTGATTAAATGTACAACTTAATATAATCCGAAACCAAGCTTTCTATATAAATCTAAACAAATATGCACAAAATTTCTACTGAGAATCTCACGTGAATCCTAATCTATCAAAACACATGTCCAAATAACAATTCAAATTTCATCAAATTATGATTAGAATCTGATGCAACGAAACGTTCAAATTAGCCCATTTTTAAATGCACTTTCACGTTTGTTGTTTCATTAAAACGATTTCTTTACACTTTGTAATAAATACATTGCATTATTATACAAAATGCTATCTATTCAAAATTCACCCATCAAAATAGTTTGGAATTATATCCAGATTCGAAAAAAATTCTCAGTAATTTGATTCCTCTCTCTTTTTTGACCTTTTTCAATTTTCGTCAACAAATGCTTCCTGATTTTAATTTCTATCATGGAAGAGTCCTATATCACAGAAACGGAATTGCTCTCCGAATCGCCAGCAGTCTTTTTGTCATCGTCTACATCTTCGCGGTTCGCGGTTGGGACTAGAGTGACGTCCTTCGGAAAGGAATAATCCTGACTGATAGGTGCAGCGGCTTCGACCAAATTTTCGATGGATGCAGTGTTGTTTCGAGTCTCATTGGAGACAACGAAATTTCGCTGTACGGCCGGCTGCGCACGCGAGGTGCCCCGTCGGATGCTGCTACGCAACAAGTTCGCTACTTCGGCTGCGGTGAGGTTCGATGTGCCGGAGCTCGGCACTCGTTGTAGTGTCGAAAACTGATGACTCTGCGGTTCAATTGTACTGATGCGCATCGTCGCCATTCGATCAAGAGTAGTAGCGCGACGACGTTCCATGTTTGCCGTCGCATCACTAAATTCAGTCCTCGTTTCTGAAACGTGGCTAGGTATTTCTGCTGTGATCTCATGATGATTCATTTCGACCAACACGGTCGCATAATCAGGCGGTGGAGGCTGCAGTGCGGGACGAGTTCTTGGTGCACTACTTTCTCCCAAAACACTAGCTGCAATAAATAAATAATAAATACGTCGTTTAAAAACATATTTATGAATGAGTGAACTCTGTCCAGTTTAACAAAATATTCACATATAAGGAATTTGATATGGAAAAATTCTCCAGTCATCAATTTAAATGACAATCTATATGTCTCCACCATCAATTGACGTCTAAGAAATTGTTTTTTGTAAAATTAATTTTTCATTTGACTACTAATATCATGCATGAAATAAATAAAACATTTTATAATTTGAAAGGGAAATTGAAAAGGATGCAAAGTGATTTTTTTATTTTAAGTTCAATATGTAAAATACTTAAATGATGTTTTTTTTATATGGTAACAGATTAAACACGTATAGTCTTAAAAATGAAGAAAATTATCTCACCAATTCTTCGAACACTTCGTCGGAAACTTTGTCGTAACATTTTTGCGATTCTCGCACCAGTCGCAGTAGTATAACTTGGCGGCGGCGTGTATTTTGGCGGTGGGTCTTCGAAAGGCAGTTCCGTAGTTGACGGTAAAATACCATTCCCATGAATCGTCGTACTACCATCGCTTCTAATTTGAGACGGAGGGGTCTGATGGTCATCAGGTTCCAAGGATGGTCTATAAAGTAGCTGTATTCTCTGCAAGTAAACCAACGCAATGAAACAATATTTTGAAGAATTGAGTTGATCATAAAATAAGAAAAGAGAACCTTCCATCTACTTTACTACTAAATAAAAAAGCGCAAGCTGTGTACATAAATTTCCATCCAGTCTTACGAAGGTCGTTTGTATATATATGTGTATATCAAATACTTATAGACCTCTAAGTAGAAGGGTGCAACTGAACTAAACAAAATAAAAGATTTAATTATCCTAGTAAAGATAATGTTTAAGTGGCAGCGAAATAAAGAAAATTTAAAAGCTCTTTTCTAAACTGAACTAATCTTAGAGCCGTATTGGACATCTTTCATACTTTTATTTTCACTAGGATATATATTAATTAAAGGATGCCATTTTTAATTGAATAAAATTCCAAGATAAACACATTCTGTTCATAAAGGACAAGCGGCGGAACTTACTCTCGAACAATAATTGCAGGGACATGTATTGACCTCCACTTGATCATTCTACATGTTCGTATGGCAAAAAGAGAGACACACAAGTAGATTAAATGAATTAGGAATAATTGTACAATAGCAGCCATTGAAATTGACAGTATAGCGAAATTTCTAAAGCACAGAGTTCCAAAGTCCGTATAACTGATAATACTGTAAGTCTGTATCAAAACGTTAGTTTCCACTTTACTTACATCAAATATATCGGGTGGACCGTTGTTAAGATAGCGACAAGTTTGGATGATCGCCACTATCGGTATCAGCAAAATTGGAATCAACTGTATTGCCGCTCCCAGCTGTCGAGCCCAAATCGACCAATATTCTCGACCCGTTCTGCGATAGTTGTACAATTCGCGAAAGCCACTGCTTTTGAAAATGCTGATACTTAATACCTGACAATTGCAAAGCACACACATTATATTGACATTAAATACTTCCTTTATTACACAAAGGAAACGTATTTTGAAACATTGTTGCAAAAAACTTGTCTTTTACAGATTGGATTATAAAGTTCAAGAATTACAGGAGAACGAACCATGAAAGAAATTGGCAAGATGACATTCCAAGTAAAGGATAATAGTGGTCCCGCCCAGTTGCGGAGCCGACACCGACCGGCTGGCGGAAATAATTCTGCAACGACTGCCTCGCCAGAGTGAGGACGCCCTCGGACAGCAAAAACAGCACCAATTTGAATCAGGTACAAAATAATTATCCACCAGGCGCCTCCTATTGTATAATCCAAATAATATACAACGTAAATGCCCAACTGCAAAGACAAGAAAAATTTAATCCTGATCTAAAAGAGGATTTGCTCTCCGTGAAGTTTCAATGCTTTTTTTTGTGTTTACCTCAGTTGCCATTGGAAGACCAAGTACGTAAGCACAAGCGCAACTAAAAAACGTTATGGTTGTTTCCCAGAGTTTCATTGTTTTTGCATTTATGGCCATTATCCCTGTAATGACACAGTGCCATACTGCCAGCTGGAAAATAAAAATGATACGTTAGAGAACGGTACGTTTTATGCAACAAAATACGAGTTTAATTCTGTTGTGTTGCAATAAGTAAATAAATAACATTCATTTGAAATACTACCTTTTTAACAAAATATATAATAATAATTTTCTATTATTACTAATATTGCTACTATTTATTGACAATATTATTAAATTTATTGATTAATAATGAGTTCTTAATTATTACCTGTTGAGCTATTCCAAACAAAATTAATATAAAGTAAAAAAGAACTGCCCAAAATGATGAGACAGTTTCAGTGCCAAGTAAAGCTAATGTGGCTGGTACAAGTTCAGTGGAGAGTCGCAAAACTTGGTAACCCGATTCTGTGGAGAGGTCTGACCCAGGTCGCATAACACGTTGACCGACGAGAAAAGATGCGTGTGGCATAAATCGTTCGGGAAGGTTGCTGTATCCAGGTGGCAAAGGTTGTGATAAAAAGCGCATAAATGTATATCCTGATGTTTTCTCTACAATACAAAACGTTTTTTTTTTTTTTTTTTTAATAAAGAAATATTCAGTTTGTTCAGTACAGTAGTTTACAAGGCACGATCTCACGAACTGAATTGAAAGGTAATAAAACTTGAGTTGATTAACATACAAATTAGCACATAAATACTTCACGTTTCATAACCCACTTGTCAATAAAATATACTAAGAAGATATAATAGTTTCGTTGATTAGCATTTGGAAATTTAGAACATCATTTCATATGAACTTTAAATGTTATGCTCATAGAGTTGATTGTAATAAACTGTTTGAATTTCATGTCTGACTGACAATGCTGTTTTACTTAACGTTTATCTATCGATTAATAGTTCTTAAAAATTTTTTGTGACTTAAAACTCTGAAATAAATTACCGAGTGTCAGTACAGAGCAACGAAAAATGGCAAACATCACCATTGAAACTCATACATCACTATACAGGAAGCTTAAGTGAAACAATTCCCGGTATTGAATGACTTGATTAATTGAATGTAATTTAATTAATCCCGTTTGTTTTAGTTTAACACCAGTGCCTACAATGTAGAATGCCGAGCATATTACTCCAAATTTTATGTAATCGCTGTATATACACTTACCAAATGACGTTGTTGTGTAAGCATAACCATGATGCTTGAGAATTTGTACGCAGGTATTAGCGAGAAACGCGGCCAACAGAAGAACGACGAATGTTAACACGATCACGAGGCTCGTGTCGCGTTGGAGTAGGTGTTTGTGCTTATTGTGCGCAGCGATCTGTAAGTAAATCGTACATGTAAGCATACAAGGTATATTCAATTCAATTTAATTTACAAGAATGCTTTCGTTTGAACAAGTATAAATTGATAGCGGAAAACGAATCGAACTGTGAAAAATACATTAAAAGTGTTTTATTAACGTCCATGAACGTTTTAACTTTAATAGATCGCCTAGTTCGCAAAAGAGAATTCATTCACGACATTCAAACTTGGTGGATTCGCGAGGTAAGTTACTTTGAATAAAAGTATTCAGCATGGCACAAAATATTTTTTTCTTTTTCTTTGTTTTTTATACAAACCTGCATTGCCGCTGCTCCTAGCAGTCCCCAAGTGAGAAACACTTCAGTTGACGCTGCTACCCAGGATTTGCTGTTGATAAAAAATTCATTCCAAGTGGTAGAGAAAAATAATTGATGAAGCGAGCCTGGCGGAGTTAGGCCAAGTAGTTTTGTGCAAAGAACTAATGTACCGAAGATCGGAACTAATGTAAAAACATATACCACTTTCCCATAGGATCGCAAACCTGCAAAACATTGTTATTTAACGATTCCGCCAGAGTGACAGTTAAAAAATTTTAATAATTGGTATGTGTGAAAAAACGTAAAAAATGATTGTATTATTTTTATTTTATATAATTATTTACAAAATTAACAGGAACGCATCTTTTGTAAAAGAATGATATTTATCTTTTATATAAAGCTGCATACAAATATCCACGACTTTATGAATGAAAGTGATTTTACATGATATAACAATGAGTAAGAACTGAACGAAATGTAAGATATCACCTCAAGGGAATTACCGATACAAATCAGTAATATCTGTTATGTAATATCATTGTATAAAATACATAAAATTTGACTAAAAAGTTGTATTACAACTTTATATTCATGTATTTATTTTTAGTTTAGTCGTATCATAAATTTGCTATTTTATTTGTAATTCAAACTTTTAGATATCAAATAATAATTGGTAATATAATATAAATTAAATCATAAGACAATGTAGACAACGAACCTTTGCTGAGGGAAACAAATACGATCATCCAAACAACGGCCAGATTGAAAGCTACTTGAAACTTAAGCGTGACTGCACCACCAGTATCAGACTCGTTCATGTGATGCCTCTGCAGAACAGCCTCGTTAAAATAATCTGGCACGGACTCATGTATCTTATAAGACGTGATGTTCGAGACCGATCTTGCATCGTCTCTGAGTGACGTGAAAGGCTCGGCCCACCGATATTTGTCCATTTTTGTGATGAACGAATCCCTGGAAGCAAACGTTGATTATGAGAATTAAAAAGAAAAAAAAAAATACAAATTAACAATTATGATGACAAAAATCTACTATTTTGTTTCATTTGTATATTTCGTTAATGAATGCTTGCACAAAGAAAGTGCATTACATTTTTATTCCCAGATATTAAACTTTCAATTTTTCATCCATTCTTCTTCTGTCTAAACGAATTCAACTTAACGAAACTTTTTGCGATAGAAATAAAGTAAATGATTGAACTTTATTTTTCTGTAACTAGTTTGTTCCATTAGACTTGGCGTGGCGTGTTATCAGCCGTTAGATGATAACAGACTATGCACTCGAGATGGTCTGATGGAAATAAGAAAAAGCCGTCGAAGTTTAATAGGTTTAAGTAATGAAAATTGATTTTCAGTCAGGCTATTGATCTTAAAGTGGATAAATTTTCCCAGATAAAATATTACCGTGACAGTGCACTTGTAACAAATAAATGATTAGATACGAATTCAAAAGAAAGTAGTACTATTTCATTCGTTGATAATTTAAATTTTTTCGTATTCATTTAGTAGTTTACTTATTATACATAGTCTATTATTATGAGTTAATTGTATAAAGAATTATAATACATTATCACAGAAGATGAAGCAAATTCACAGAATTAATTAATATTAAATTTAAGTAACAACGTTCAATTTTGCTGTTAGCCTTGTTTCGATTAAAAAATTATAACCAGATATTTCCTTTATGCAAATATAATGTAAAAGGTGAAGAAAATGTCTGTACCGAAAATAAACGAACATCCAAGACACTCCGATTATGCTATAAATTCCAATAAACGCTTGGGCCATGAGAAGCGCTATTCCTACGCCTTGGAAAAGTGGTGAAATCTTCCACATATCCACGGCACCAGCGGCGAGTCTTTGTCCAAGACATACTTGCAACGTTAACATAGGTATGCCCAGTATGAAGGACAAAATAAGGAACTGTACGATGAAATTCGCTGTAGAAAAGAAAAACACAAACACTTTTTAATCTAATACTTTTAACACAATGATAAATCTTACTTATTAATAAAATGAGACAACTCTAATCTAACCATTTTATTAATCAATTTACATTACACCCTCGTTATTAAAATATTTGTACTACTTTCAAGAATTTTAATGGTTTGACCAAAAGGATTCAAATATGAATTATTTTTGTATAGTTTGATCATTTTTTTCAAGTTTAAAAGTGAATGAATTCTTCTGACGCAAAAACTCTAAAGTTTATACTTTCCCAAGTAAGTTCAACTTTATCATTTCAGAAAGTTTAAAAGTTTGAATTTATTAGAACATTTCAACTTTTTTGATCATAGATATGCAGTAAACAGTCATGATTTCTATACGTAGTGACGCTTAACAACATTTATTATACTTTAAATTTTTATATAAAATAATTTATTGCAAAAAAAGAAAAAATATTCACATTTCTCTTGGCAAATATTATGTACATACGTGAAGTTACCAATATTATATTTATTAATTAATGAATTCGAACCAAAACAAATAATGTAAAGAAATGTTTCGCGATTCATTATTGAGTAAAATTTTTATACAAAGATTAAAAAAAAAAGATTGAGAAATAAAGTTACGATTCGTTGATAAAAAGAAATCGTTAAAAACTTTATACACGTTATTATATTTAATACTTGGTAAAACAAATTGTTTGAAGTGAAAAGGTTAAACTACTAAAAATATCTATTAAAATGGTTAAGATCATTAATGAGATAAACGAAGAAAGAAGGGGGCGTAGAAATAAGAGATACAGAATGTTATTTGCATTACTATACCACTGGAATAGATTTGGCCATGAGAAATAACTTACCTCCGAATTGTATGCTAAGGATCGAGAATCTACTAATGTTAAAAAGACCCAAGGTGCAACCGAGGCACGCGAGAGCCGGACTAAGTGCATGAGGCCATGTCCCGAGAGGGTTTTCCTCTTCCTCGTCGTCTTCGCCTCGTTCATCGCCTCTACTATCCGAGTCTCTTGGTCTCTCGCATAATCTGCAACATCAAAACAACGTTATCTCTTAGTTATTGTTTTTCATCGACTTCCAATCAGTAATCTCTCTAACATTAAATAATTCTACCCAATTAATCAACTAAACTATGCAAACACTTTATCGGTTATCTAATTAGTAATCTAATAATTAGATGAACAAATTATTTATCGCCTAATTAACTGAGTCAATAAACTGACTGACTAATTGATAGAACGATTCATTGAAATTTCGGTTGAAAAGATGTCATTGAGACATTTATTCGGGCTTGTTTTGCCAGCGGCTGAGCCGTCGCGAATCCCTGAAATATGAACTCAGCGGTCGATAGCGGGATTCGCGTCAGAATAAAATGTATTATAAATGAAGGGAATAAATAGAAATATTGATTAATCGATAGCACGCGCCGGCCACTAATTCGTCACGTAACAAACGAAAAGTTTACCATTGACCAGCACCCCGGAGTCGAACACACAGAACGAATGTGTAACATCTGGCGTTACAATTAACCTTCGTCACGCGAACTTCGTCCGGCGAGCTTTAATTTCTCGCGGGCATCGGCTATCGCGATCAAATCAGGTGTCCAGATTATGCCGCAAGGTCTCGCGGCGCACTTGGGGGCTGCTCGAAGGACCCCCCTCAATTAACATAAATCAATATTACGTCACACTAGCAACCAAAGTCGAAAGCAAGTTACTCGTTTGACCGGCCACCGAGTTTTCAAAGTCTATATTTATTAGCGAGACGTGAATATTATTTCGCAGACTCTTTGTCAATATTTCTTCAACTTCTCATTAAGTAGACTTGCCGTACATCCAGGGAAAGTTTGCAATGCTAGTTTATTGCGGCGAATTAATACTGGTCAATATTTTGTTTTGTAAAAATTAAAATTCAATTGTACCTTCACATTTCAAAAGTTAAGTTTTTTGTTTGAAATTTTTTTTTGAAATTATTGCCAATTTGTTGCAATTTTATTATCACACAAGTGATGAAAATTAATTTCAGATGAAATTGTTTAGTTTGTTTGAAAACCTTGTTATAATGGCTACTTTAAATTATTTTATATATACAAAAATTAATTTCGTTATATGTTGATAAGAGTAATAGAGCATCCTTTGAAACAAAAATTATTTTGATTTTTGAAAAGCGAGTCGAACAACTTATCATAATCTCAAATTAAAGAGGAATCATTTTGATTACCTATTAATGCCTTGTATAAAAAAGTTTGGTTGAAATAATCAAACGTCGGTTAAGATAAGATACTACATTTTTTGCCAAAATTAAGTAACACAAGTTTGTTTTTCCTTTTACTTTTTTGCAACAAAAAAGTAATTGCTGATCAGTTTTGAATTGAAAACATCGATGTTGTGATGAAAAAAAAGTTGTGACGATTATTATTTATATTAAATTTACGTTAAAAGAAGCTAAAAATAATTTAATATCCAATTTTATTTGTATTTATGAAAAAATGTAATTTACGATTTTATTTATATTATACAAAGGTGAAAATAACGTTAAAGTTAAATTAAATTTCTATGAAGGCAGAACGCCATTGAAACGTCAAAGTCCAACAGAAGTACCTTATCAATGGAATAGAATCAAAGCGGAATTATATACATTATTACGAACAATCAGTCGACGAGTGCTCGATAATTGAATAACACGTAATCTTCGGCCATCCATCACAATTTACGACCGATGATCAGTGATTGTTATTCGTTGTTTTCGTTTGATATCCGGATACGATTTCTCTGATTTGTTGCCAATAATTACAACGAATTCGCCGATCTTTCGGCCGTCGGGGCGTAACAGTTTAATTGACGGGCAAAGCTTACAACTGACAAAGTGATTCAATAACTCGTTAGCGTAATGGACACGGCGATAGGTGTAAATTTTCCGTTCGCCTTTGAAGCACAATAAAAGTGCAGGAATTACGGCTCGAGCGGCCATGCGAGTATTAGAATTGCTGGATTATTCTTCGTACGTTGGGGATAAAGATAAGGATCAGAAAGAAGAACAGTTGTTCAACAGGTTGCTCCACATGCCGCTTGTGAGCGTTACTCTCAACTCTTTGTGACCGAGCGAACGTCGCAGATTGAAATTCACGAAACGAAAAATCGTTCCTTTATAATATGTTTCTGACGATGATTAAGTGCTGGATAAATATGTAATGACGTTTGAATCTTGAAATTTACGCGAAAATTACAATACTTTGAATTGCAAAAAGATTATTTATAGAAGTGCAAAAAGATACGTTATAAACAGTTTTTAGATGAATTTCGATCAAATACAAAGGCGATTCTATTTTTTTTACTATTACTCTATTATATAACATGAAAAGTTCATTTTTGATGGTGTATTCTTTTGTTTTTTCAAAGAAATTTCCAGTAATAATATTCATTCTGATCACATTAGACTGCTCTCAAAAAGTTAACAAAATTTAGTTTGTAATTAGAGGATTACTCTCATAATAAACGGATCTTGTTTTAAGATTTTTGGCATTTCCAAAACAACGAAAGTGTTCTTCATAAAATGATGCTTCAAAATTGATGTTTCTTGAGAATTATTAAACGGAATGCCATATTAATTTTAATTTAATTAAATAATTCATACGTAATTAAAAAAAGATTTTTCATTCATACATTGTAACAATAAGATATTGCATACAAATATTACAGTCGCTCTTTGTCTCGCTTATTATTTTTGTTTGTTTTGAAGTGCCTATTCAAAGAAAGTGTCGATTTATTTTCAATTAAAGACCTGAAAATGTTTTCACATTATTATCAGTTAACCGATAACCATCGGGGTGGTCGGATCGCGTTATGTTAAAATCGTACGCGTCTTTTATAACGTCAGAAGTACGCGTAGCGTAATTGAGTTTTATGGTGCTAAAGAGTAGTGTTGCGAAGAGCGTGATCATTCAGCCATTGTTGAAGAATCGTCTGCTACATCTTCCTTTGCAAAAAATCTTCGCAATAATGTAAGTGTTCCTTACATATCTTTATCTACATTTAAAATGTAAAATTGAATAGATTATTTTTATTTATTGTTAATATTTTTTATGCATTCATTTATTATTTAAAATTTATTTTACTCTCAAATTAATTTAAATTTAAACATTCAACTGAGCTAAGCATATTCAAAGAAATACCTAAGCTTTGTTTAAATTTATAATAAATTGAATTTATAGGAAACTTTCCTATTTATAAGAAAAGGTTTTATTTCAAAAACGTTTTATTCTTCAGCCACATCGGTTGGATTTATTATGAAATAATTACTGCATTTTTTTAAATACTCTCCTCTCTTACTTTTCAAAGTACTGTTAACATTAGTACTCTAAACAGTATTTGCAATTATACGAACAAAGATAACGAAGCGTCTGTTTTGTTGGTAAACACGTTAAATTAATGTGTGACCATTCTTACATTAAGTAACAAAACATACATTTTCATTTAAAACCAGTTTATAAAACGAAGAAAAGTCTAATTTACTACATTATTTTGTGTATAATGGATATACATGTAATTTACATCTTGTATTAGAACTCCTACACAATTTATTAGTATAATACGGTAATCTACATTTCTTTTAAAGCAAAGTTTATTTTCGCTTCACATTTCTCTAATGATATTACAGTAATAAACTTTGATGAAACTTTTTCGTCAGTATCTCGATTAGAAAGTGATCTGTAGAGACCAAAGCTGAATATACATTACATCTGTGGCATAGACCGTTTAGTTTCTATTAGGAAGTCACATTTTTGTGATAAGATAGTAAAAATGTATATGATTTCAATAAATTAACTCATGTAATACTAATAAAATTATTTATATTGAAAATTAATACAAATTAATGAGCTCATAAATATTTTTATTGGAATAATAAAAAATCAAAGTAAACACGGTGTAAAATTTGAGTGTTTGTTAAGAAGTGTTCGGCCACAAAACTATTGCTATTGATGGTACCTTTTTATTATGAATAATTTCATATGACTTTAGAAATTCATAAAACTTGCAATAAATTCATTTTTGCCGTGTGTATGAACGTATATACAATGATGTAATTAATTTTCAAGTTTACAACTTGAAATAAAAAAACGAAAGACATTTCATGGCATTCGATTGTTTAATTAGACAAGAGACCCGTAGAAAAGCGATTTCGTGGACTGGTCTCGCGCGTTGATGAAACTTCGAATGCGAAAGAAGGTCAAGCCCGTACGTCAGGACGGCTTGCTCGCGTCAACGTTGTCGTCACTAGTGATTCAGTGAGTCTGTTTAGTTACTTGACCGTGAGATTTCATTAGTATCCTTGCTCTCTATTCTCCAGAGTTGATCAATCGCGGATTTTCATCGTTTCTTGGTACATTCGCAAATTTATTACACATTTTCTTTCTTATACATTTTTAATATTTGTTTGATTTAGTTTGAGAAAAAGCAACAATAATTTTTGTTAAGTTAATGTAACACGTCTGATTGTTTTAATTAAATAAAAAATCTCTTTTAGTATACACGGAGAAAGTACAAACTTTATAATGTAAAATTTACATTTAACGTGTAGCAGCATGCATCCTTTCCCCAATAGAACATTACGTATATTATACGTATAATAAATGTGGTGTTCTATCAGGGTTTAATTTTGTCATTATAAATTGCAATACACCGAATGTTGCTTCGCGTCGAAAAAGTCCGTAAGAAGGTTTCGTAAAACGAAATTGTCTCGCTGTAAATGACTTCTCGGTTTGAATGGCTTTCAATTCGAAACGACAGCGAAACGTAAAAAAATCGCTTCGCGATATTTCGTGCCGTTAATAAAAACTCCCGTCGGGATTTGCGTATCGCCATTCCACGTGGATTTTACGCTGTAATAAGCATTCAAAACTTATGCAATTACTACGCGGCATCACATTTCATTGTCGTCGTAAATTAGTAACATTCGATAAAATTTCGCCGTGTGACGGTAAGCCGGCTTTGAAATGCCATACGCTTTTCAATCGCGATATTTCGTATTTGATGACTGACTGATACACTACTGTCGTTGATTGTAATAACGTGATTCGGGCACATATTTTAACATTCAGGTAGAACATTCATTGTACTTCTTTTTCAATAAATCAAAAATTTTCAGAATACGTGAAGAAAGAGGTATGACATTTCTATTTTTTTTTTATTCGAAATTGATTGCAATTCAAACTCAAGTCCAAAATCTTATTCATACGCAGAAAAATTACCGTCCAACCAATTTTTATAATATTTTATTATAAAATTTTAATAATAACAAACTCATTTCGCTATTATGGTAGATAAATTGGTATTGCAATAACAAATTTTCTAGATCCAAGTACAATTTTCCATCTCATAATAAACGATAACATTTGTTAGCAGTGCTTCGTAATTATGAAAAATATCGGAAAAGGCAGGTACCTTATGCGCTGTCTCCGTTGACTGTGATAAAAGTACTGGTGACACGTAGCCGGGTCGTAATTCATCGCAGCGTTGCCACAGGCTCGTGGTGGCTGTCGCGAGGAGCACTTTTTCGCGATTCAACATCTCTTTGAACGAGTTGCCATTGGCGACACGCGCGTCCTCGTGCAACGCGACGCGTTTCGCGGATCTCCCGCTTTTTTCTACGCAACTTTGACGGCTGTCGAGCGAGGGTTCTTTTCATTCCAAGCCTCGTTTCGTTATTCGCGATGAACAACAAACCGTTGTCGAGCCATTGTCAATTTTTCGTCGATGTCATTTTCTCCACTTTTCCCCCTTCCTCGTTCCTATTATATTATTTCTTTTTTTTTCTATTCTTCGTCTGCCTATTCAGTTATCCGTTTTTAGTGACAAAACATAAACGAAGGACAAGGCTGCTTGTGATGAACTCGCATGATGAGCCGAGTTGTTGTGCAAATTGTTTTTCCGGCATAATCAGCGCGATTTGTGAGACAAGTTTGAGTCGCTTATACACCGGTGTGAAATTAACATTTGCATCCGGAGGAATTTGCAAGGGAAAGACTATTTGGTTCTCGCTCCCAATTGTGGCTTCGCGTCGCTTTTTAGACAATTGTTTTGCAAATGCTTTTCGAAATAGTGTGAGATAATGATTGATGACTGATTTGATGGTAAATAATGTAAATTTATGCTTGAAGATGTATGAGATTGCAAGTAGTTTGATTTTATTAATAAACATGTTAATTTTGATGAAATAGGTAATGAATATTTACATCGACGTGTAAATTTTAATTCTAAATAGTATGTGTTAGGCTAAACTGCAAGCGAGAAATGAGTTAATAAACCGACGGTTTATTATGTTACGACGCTCCGAAAGCCACTGTTAAACGACGTTACAGATGTGTATTAAATTGAATAGGGATTATTCGATTCACAAATTTAATTAAATTGCTTTTGTAATTAAAACAGTATTACTATAAACTCGTGGTCAATTCACACTTTTGAATTACTATTTATTTACCCATACAAGATTTATCAATTACAAACATAAATTTTTTATTTATTTTAAAGACATTTTTCCCCATACTTTTAGTTGGAACTCTAATAACTAATGCAATTTTCGAAAGTAATTTTCAGAGTTAATTATGTAATGTCTTTTTTTAAAATGCTTTATAC
>JABFOV010001596.1:0-24204 GCA_022817685.1 Aradophagus sp. ZL-2020
CTTTTGCCGCACGCTGACCGACTCTGAGATGATTGACTAAATGTACCGCAAATACGATCTCAGAAGTTTGAAAATTAGTTTTTGCGATAGATTTTGACCTCCCCTACAACCCCCCGCCCCCGATTGGTTTCCCCCCCCGCGTTCATCAGAAGCCCGTGCAGGTTAAAACACTTTTGCTGCACGGTGACCAACTCTGAGGTACCCTACTAAATAGACCCCAGATTCGATCCCAAAGGCTTGAAAATTGATTTCCGCGGCAGATTTGGACGTTCCCTACAACCCCCCACCAATGACAGTCCCCTTGAGTCCATTAGAAGCCCGTGCAGGTTACAACACTTTTGCCGCACGGTGATCGACTCTGAGGTGATCTCAGAGTCTTGGAAATTAATTTCCGCGATCGATTTCGACCTTCCTCACAACCCCCTACCATTAATAGCCCCCTTGGATTGATCAGGATCCCGCGCAGGTTACAATACTTTTGCTTTGACCAACTCTGAGATGACCTACTAAATGGTAACCAGATTCGATCCCAAAGGCTTGAAAATTGATTTTCGCAATAGGTTTTAACGTTCCTCGAAAACCACTACCACAGCCGGTCACCGTGCGGCAAAAGATTTGTAACCTGCACGGGCTTCTGATGAACGCAGAGGGAAAACAAATGGTGGGGGTTGTGAGGAATGTTGAAATATACATCGCGGAAAGTAATTTCCGAGCCAATGAGATCGCATTTGCGGTCCATTTAGTCGGTCACCTCAGAGTCGGTCACCGTGCAGCAAAAGTGTTGTAACCTGCACGAGCTTCTGATGAATGCGGGGGGAAACCAATGGTGGGGGGTTGTGGGGAAGGTCAAAATCTACCCTGGCTCAAAATTCAGACTATTTTAGACAGAAAAATTTTTAGTTTAAACTGTCTGAAAAATGAATCTGAAAAATTGAGTCCAAATTCAATTTTCCATACAATTTATTGCTGAATGTATCTGATTTTTAAAATCCGACACTTTCAGCAAAAAATTGTATAAAAAATTAACCTCAAAATTAGTCTAAAAGTGTCTGATTTTACAAATCAGACACATTCAGCAATAAATTGTATGAAAAATTGAATTTGGATTCAATTTTTCAGATGCATTTTCAGACAGTTTCAGGCTAAAAATTTGTCTGTCTAAAATAGTCTAAGCTTTGAACCAGGGTTGCTTATTTCATTACGTGAAATATATATTTTTTCAGTAGATAGTATTTAATCAAGCGAAATATAGCTTTTTTCACTAAATAGATGAAACGTAGCTTTTTACAAAAAAACGCGAAACATAAGGTTTTTCAACCGCGCAACGAAACATATCCTTTTTCACGCAGATTTTGAAATGTAGCCCTTTTCGTGTCACACGACGATATGAGTACACATAAAATATAAAAATAAAGAAAAAATTGTAATTAGGTAAGAATTGACGGATTTCAAAGTCAATATCTCGTTTTTATTAACGGGAGTCGTGGAAATGAACGTTGTGTCATTCTCCTCCGTTGCGAGCGTTTCCGTTTGTGAATTTCATCAGAGACTCCGAAACAGATGGATAAGTGACGAAAATGCTGCCTCGGTTAATAACACTGTTACAATCGAACGATCGAAGTGTGTCATGCATAGATCGATCATTTCTCCGCGAATATGAGGAAAGGTTTCAATGCTCGCGTTTCCTCGCTTCCACGTCATTGAATGAGTTTGTGAAAGTTTTCATAGACAAGGACATGCACAGCCCAACCCGGATGTTATCGAGCGCAAGAAAGTGGTTTGCCGAATTGTTCCCTTCGAATTCATTTGAGTCACGATCTTTAATGATCCGAAGCGTGCGAAAAAATTAATTTTCCGACCGCGCCGATGACGTTGGAATAAAAATTGAATTAAACTCCAACATGGTTGAGTAATACGGTTGAGTCAGCTAATAACTGCAATCAATTTAATTGTTTTAGACAGTTGGAAGGGTATGCCATTGATTTTGAAATACTGTAAGTGCCCGTGTTAAAAGTTCCAGGCAATTCCGTTGAAAAAAAAAAAACTGAGAGGAATTGCCTGGAAATGTGAACCCGAAATTTCCAGGGATACGATAGATATTTCCGAGGAAAGCGGATCTTCAAAATTGCCCTTGGCGGGAAATGTCCAGGCAAAAAATGGAAATTACCTTTTTTTTACATTCTAAAAAATCAAACCCGACATTTCCTCTATGTACCACGAAATTTCCATTTTTTGCCTGGACATTTCCCGCCAAGGTCAATTTCGAAGATCCGCCTTCCTCGGAAATATCTATCTTATTCCTGGAAATTTCGGGTTCACATTTCCTGGCAATTCCTTTCAGTTTTTTTTTCAACGGAATCGCCTGGAACTTTTAACACGGGTGGTAAACAATTTTCGTTTAAAAATAAACAAACAAATTTTTTTAACAATTTTGAATATTTATGATAAACAAAAATTAATTGCCAAATTACAATGACTGCGTTATAATAATTATAATAGTGCTATTGAATAATATTTTTACAGCATAAGTTTGGAGTCATTGAGCCAATAAGAAAAAAAGGCACGAAGATACGGTTATTCACGCCGACTTCCTCGAGACCGCGTCTCATTCAATAATGCATGATTGAAGGTGAAACCGAAGACAAGCTTACTGAAACGCAATTTTATAATTTAATTACCGCCACTTCCTGTACTGGATGCAGATTTCGATGCGAGATTAACGACGAGCCATTGTACTCTTACAGCGGACTCATTTGCATGACGGAAAAGTGATTTTATCAGAGTATGGAAGACAGATAGTACGGGAGAGAAAAAAAAGAAAACAGTTCGTTCCGTTGACCTGAAAACACGACACGCGACTTCGTGCCACGAAATAACGTCTTTATTTTCATGCGACAAAATAATGGACACGCCAATGCGAACTTTCTTTGCAGGGCATGGGAAAACCTTGAAAGCAAAAAAAAAGCATACATTAGAGATTATTTTTTCAAATGTAACGCGTTACAGTCAGTCATTTTTAAAAACAATGCGTTACCGTTATTTGGTTTTCAAAAGTAACGTGTTACTATTATGTAACTTCAATCTTACCGTTATTCAAAAAATATAATGTGCCTGAAGTTTGCCACGTGGCAAATTGCCACACGTTTTTTACTTAGAAAATTTTCTATGTCCAAAAATTGACATCGACTAAATCGACAAATACAATGAACATAATGAAAAATATAAATTGACACAAAAAATTGTCGATTTGAATTTTTGAACTTGGACAATTTTCTAAGTCCAATATGTGTGGCGATTCGCCACGTGACAAACTTCAAGCTCATAAAAATGTAACGTTATAAAATAACGCCTTGCGTCGTCGTTACTTTTAATATCTGGAAATAAGTGATTGATTTGGATCAGATTTTCAAATATTGACCCAAATGTGACATTACGATTTGACGTCATTGGAATGACTCAACGATATTTAAGTGACATCATATTAAAATACCCGAAACTCGATCGAGTGACCCTCAATCGAGCGAAATTCCAGTGTATAACAATCGCGTCACAAAACATCATCGCAATGTGACTATTGTGTCACAAATCGTCACAATATATGCGGTTTCCTTTGAAAGGAAAGAGATGAAACAATCAAGATTAGATTTGATTAGATAAAAACTTTTCTTCAACACACTTTTGATTTTTCTTTTCTTTTTTTACCAAGGCCTCTACTTTAAAACCTCCTTTAAAGAATTCCTTTCTAATCGAAATTGTTCTCAGTTTAATTTATTCTGATCGTTTTTAAGCTATTAAAAATTATAATTAAAACTGTTGAAACAAACAAAATGAATCGAAATTTTCGGTCCGCCATCTTTAATTTAAAAAATCCAAATTGAGATATGTAACCAGCGACGCAAAATAGTTTTATACGTTCACTTTAATAAGTAATAGTCAATTTTTAATGGTCCGTCCTATTAGATACGTCATTTTGAATTTTCAAAATCTGACTTTCGATTTGGATTCAGCGAACCGAAAAATCTGAACTAAAAAAAAAAAAAAACTAAACTAAAAAAATCTTTGAGTATGAATTTTCACTGACATTGGACAATACTAAAAATGTGTGATTCAAAGGGTTAATATTTCTCAGTCGTAATTTATAGTTTCTCATATACTGGGAAGTCAGGAAGAATTCGCGTTTGTAACAATATCGGAAGTAGCTGCATAAGACGAGAGGAATCGCGACCTTACAATTACGTAAATGTAGATGACAGAAATGAATGGTCGACGAATGTCGATCGCTATGTAATAAATTCGCTTGGATAATAGCTCGCCATTAATCGAATCGTGATGATAATCGTGTGACGATTCGGTTAATTGCATTTGTTGGGAAATCGATATTTTCTTCTCATTCTTGTGGGAAGCAAACGATTATCGTGGAATGACCAATAACAAAATTCCTAGACGATGTATTGTTTGCAGATTATTACATGAGAATTATTAAAATAGGAAGATACAATTTATTGTACGAATTATGTAAAGATAATACGAGGGACGTTCCAATGAAACCCGGTTGTTATATCATTATATCACTAAACGCGCCGACTTGGTTTCATTTGAATGCTTCTAATAATTTTAATCAATAATGGAACACTAATTAGATAAATAAATATAATTCTTATTTGCTTGATTGCAGGACTATAGAGTAGCACAATGTCAAAAAGTCAGCAGAATGGAATGGTACCAGGTGTTGGAGGTATAGATGAATTTTCAGATGATGGCAGTTCCCCACATCCGCACGATTACGATGGACGGTAAGATTTTTCATTCGCGTATACAAAAAATTAATATTTAATCACAGCAGATTAACGCATATGAGTTCAATTTGAGTCAATAATCACTCATAAGGGAACCCAGATAGGTTCCCAGATGGTATGGGTTCCTATATAGGAACCCAAGTCAAATTCCTATATAGGTTCCTACGTGAATTTTTTTTAGGGTACATATATATATACATAACGGATTCATATTTGATTATAGGGAGAGTCGACAGCGACCAGTTGTTGAGACGAAGGGATGGGACGTCTTTCGAGACCCACCACCAAAGATCGATTCTGGGTCGATGGCGAACCAGAGGTGTTTGGAGGTGACGGTTCAGATAACTAAAGTAATAGTGTATCTGCTAGTCTTTATCATCGTTCTTGCTAGCGGGGTCGTTGCTAAAGGAACGATCCTGTTTATGACGTCACAACTCAAGTCCGAACGAACGATACCATACTGTAACAAACAACTGGGTAAGTGGATTCAGTCCAACTTGTTCAAGGACCGTAATATAAATGCCATGAGCTTCATTGACCCTCAAATGATTTCCAGGTCGGGATAGGCAGTTCGTCGTCACGCTGCCGGAGGAGGAGCGCATCGCTTGGATATGGTGCATAATGATCGCATTCGCGGTACCGGAATTCGGCACTCTTTTTCGCAGTATCCGAATGTGCGTGTTTAAATCCTGGAAGAAGCCTCAGTCGTCCCACTTCTTTCTAGTCTTCATCATGGAAAGCTTCCACGTCCTTGGTCTGGCGCTCATGTTTCTTTCTATCCTGCCGGAGCTCGACGTTGTGAAGGGTGCGATGCTCACCAACTGCGTTTGTTTCGTGCCTTGCGTTTTAGGTACGTCAGATACCTTTTATCTATTGAATGTAAAATTTGGTTTTCTATGTCTTCCTCCTTTTGGACTACGCTGGCTTTTCTTCCAGGTCTATTGTCGAGGAATAAGAGTAAGGATGAATCAAAACGATTCGTTTTCGTATTAGTGGATCTGGCCGCTCTGGCTGCCCAGGCTTCGGGTTTCGTCCTGTTCCCACTCCTGGACCGATCTAGACCAGTTTTGTGGCTAATCGCTCCTGCTTCGATCTTGATTTCTTGCGGCTGGTGGGAGAACTACGTTTCCATGCAAAGTCCTATAAGTAAGCTTTTCTTTTGCATCGTTTAATTTTGAATAAAATGCTGCAATGTCTTATAATTTTACACTAATCTCAATTATCCATTACAGGAATGGTGCGAGTTCTAGGCAGGGTGAAGAAGGACCTCAAAGTCACAAGATACTTTACATACATGTTCATTTCCGTATGGAAGATCATCAGCTTTTTTATATTCTCACTAATCATTCTATACGCTCGGGGCGAAAACGTTGGCCACCTGTTCACTATGTTTGGCAGTGCTTTCGGCGAGCATAAGATCACCGTGCAGAGCATCCGGCCGACGTTATCCGGCACGATAACCGATCTGGCGGAAATCCTGCCGAACGGCGAGTCCGAAATCGTGAACGCGGAGTTCAGCACGGCGGTGTACGTGCTACTTCTCCAGATATTCGGCGCCTACACGGCTTACGTCTTTGGTAAGACCTCCTTCGCATCGCGCGTCACGCTCGTTACAGTTGCGTGCAGGTGTGCCATTGTTCTCGAAACCTTGCGCACCTTCGGATGATAATGCGTCATTGGTTGCGACACTGCTTTAATCGTCCGATCGTTCGTTTGTGCGATTGTAGGTAAATTCGCTTGCAAAATCCTCATCCAAGGATTCAGCTACGCTTTCCCCGTGAACCTGACGATACCGCTGACCATTTCACTGCTGATCGCCGCTTGCGGACTTCGCAATGGCGACCCCTGCTTCTTCCACGGAATCATACCCGACTACCTGTTCTTTGAATCGCCGCCGCAGAATTTCCTCAACGAGTTCGTGTCCAAACAATACGCCTGGGTTTGGTTGCTTTGGCTACTCTCGCAAACGTGGATCACTTTGCACATCTGGACGCCGAAATGCGAACGGCTCGCTGCCACGGAGAAGCTCTTTGTCGTGCCGATGTACGATTCATTGCTCATTGACCAATCACTGGGCTTGAATCGAAAGCGAGACGATCAGCCTGAAGTCAAAGTTGAGGTATTCATAATTAAAAGATTTTTTACTCCTACTAGCTAGAAAAGTGCCACTTTCCTGTCCTGCTTTTGAACTGGAAAGTAGAACTTTTCCACCCAGTAAAACTTTTTCCATTGCTCAACCTTTTCCATCCAGTTTTTAGAGCTCTTTGCATGTATATATACATGAAAGACCATTTATAACCATTTTTACACGTATAATATATTGGGTTATTGAGGGATTGTGATTTATGCGACTTTTTATGGGATTATAGTGAATGAGATTTTATGGGATTGTATAATATTAAAGTTTGTATATGCGCCGTAGAATTGTTCTGTCTCTTAGGAGAGAAAACAGTATGTGCAACAATGTACTATTTTATTTTAAATTGGAATTTTATTGCTGCTGAGATATTGTTAAGATAAAGAGGATTTTCGTGAATTAGATGTTTTTTATTGTGTCAATTGTATCTGATAAGTTGTTCACTCGTGTCTGTATATACATTAAATGAAGTCAATTTTTGCAGGACTTAGCTGACATAGAGAAAGAAAAGGGCGATGGCGATTACGAAACTATTTACGAGCAAACCGATGGTACAAGTACACCGCCCTCTGCTATCAAAAGCAGTGACCACGTCACTAGAATATACGCCTGTGCAACCATGTGGCATGAAAATAAAGAAGAAATGATGGAGTTCTTAAAAAGCATCCTACGTTTGGATGAAGATCAGTGTGCTCGGCGAGTTGCCCAAAAGTACCTCAAAGTGGTCGATCCTGATTATTACGAATTCGAAAGTACGCATAATTTATTCATTTGTATTTAATAATCGAATGAAAAATTAAATATTGTTAATGTAATTCCTTCAGCTCACATATTTTTTGACGACGCGTTTGAATTGTCCGACATTGACGAAAATGAAACGCAAATCAATCGGTTTGTGAAATTATTGGTTGGAACTCTGGACGAAGCTGCGTCCGACGTTCACCAAACTCGAATGCATGTGAGGGCCCCGAAAAAGTATCCAACGCCTTACGGTGGTCAGCTGGTTTGGACCCTTCCGGGTAAAACAAAAATGTACGCCCATCTCAAGGACAAGAGTAAAATCCGTCACAGAAAACGTTGGAGTCAGGTCGGTATTCTAGATTTTATTGCCATCATATTTTATTTTTAATCACAGCTTGTTATTATTCAACATGCCGAGGAAATGGAATAAAAGTTGTTATCGTTTTCAGGTAATGTACATGTACTTTTTGTTGGGCCACCGATTGATGGACTCCACTATGAGCGTCGACAGAAAGGAAGTTATCGCCGAGAACACTTACTTGCTGACCTTGGATGGGGACATAGATTTCCAGCCGTCGGCTGTAAAGTTGCTCGTAGATCTGATGAAGAAAAATAAAAATTTAGGGGCTGCTTGTGGTCGTATCCACCCTGTTGGATCTGGTCCCATGGTGTGGTACCAGATGTTCGAATATGCCATTGGTCATTGGCTGCAAAAGGCCACGGAACACATGATCGGCTGCGTACTTTGTAGTCCTGGATGCTTTTCACTTTTCAGAGGAAAAGCTCTTATGGACGATAATGTCATGAAGAAATACACTACGCGATCCGAAGAAGCTAGGCATTATGTTCAATACGATCAGGGAGAAGACAGATGGTTATGTACGTTACTGCTACAAAGAGGTTACCGGGTTAGTGAATCTTTCAGTTAGATTGAATTTTATAATAAAATCATTAATAATGTTCTAATGGCTTTTAATTGGTATTTTGATTTAGGTGGAATATTCTGCTGCAAGTGACGCTTACACTCACGCACCAGAAGGCTTTAACGAATTTTACAATCAGCGTCGTAGATGGGTCCCATCCACCATCGCTAACATTTTAGATCTGCTGTCGGACGCTAAGCAAACTATTAAAATCAATGACAACATCTCGTTGCCTTATATATTTTATCAATGTCTTCTCATGGGTTAGCTCTTCCATCAAATTATCTGAGAATTTCCAATATTATTTCGTGTAAATAAGACTCATTAAAAATTGTGTGATATTTTTAGGAGGTACCATATTGGGTCCTGGAACAATATTTCTCATGTTGGTGGGAGCTTTTGTCGCTGCTTTCAAAATAGACAATTGGACCAGTTTTTATTACAATATTATTCCAATCTTGTTGTTTATGATCGTTTGCTTCACTTGTAAAGCTAATATCCAGGTAATATATACTTTTTAATGGCAAAAATACAAACTGTAATTACATTTCGCTGTATTAAAATATCGTTCACAAATAATTTATCTATTACAATTATTTTAGTTACTCTGCGCGCAAATACTGTCAACCGCGTACGCGATGATAATGATGGCTGTAATAGTTGGTACTGCGCTCCAGTTAGGCGAGGACGGCATCGGTTCACCATCGGCGATATTTTTGATATCGCTGTCAAGTTCGTTCTTTATAGCGGCGTGTCTACATCCGCAGGAATTTTGGTGCATCGTACCCGGCATCATTTACCTGTTGTCGATTCCCTCCATGTATTTACTTCTTATTCTTTACTCAATCATCAATCTGAACGTCGTATCTTGGGGTACTCGCGAAGTTCAAGTAAAAAAGACGAAGAAGGTTTGTCTAATTTGTCAAATAGGATGTTGGTGAAGGAACAAGAAAGGTGCCTAACATACTTGCTAACTTTGAAGGTGTTGTATGAAAATGGAGTACAAACTAACTCATTAGCAGATTAAGTTAATATTCAATAATTAATAAAACACGACTTTTATTTTACTAATACATATTAATGCTTATAAATTTTAAGTAGAATGACAACTAAAATTAAGAAAATTATTAAGCACAGCGATTAACAAAATAATTCAATTTCTTTGCTGTTAAGCTGACTCTGTCTTCAGTAGTAGTGTGCATGTAATATATATACTTACATATTTTTTTGATTGGAGTATAATTGTACGTTTCAATTGTAGGAACTAGAACAAGAGAAGAGGGAAGCTGAAGAAGCCAAAAGAAAAGCTAAGCAGAAGTCTTTACTTGGTTTCCTGCAAAATGGGGCTGGGACCAATGACGACGATCAAGGCTCGATTGAAATTTCCCTAGCAGGCTTATTTAAGTGCATGCTTTGCACCCATGGCAAACCGTCAGATGAGAAGCAGCAATTGGTTGCTATTGCAGAATCATTAGAACAACTTGGAAAGCGTTTAGAGCATATAGAAAAGTAATAATTTTATTCTTTTTTTTTTTTTTTTGTTTAATAAATTAGAGAAGAGTCTTACAGAAATGTAATTTAATTCAATTCACAGACATGTCGATCCACACGGCCACGTTCATCGAAAGCGCGCGTCATCCGTTGGTTCGCGAACAGCGGACCATTTGGTTGCGATTGGCGAAGAAAACACGCAAGACGACGACACTGAAACGGAAACTGTTTCCAGCAATCATACTAATAATAATCATCCACGAGATTATTCGTCTCCTTTGTGGATCCACGACGAGGTGCTGAAAAAGGGCGAAATAGAACATCTCACGCAGCAAGAAGAACAGTTTTGGAATGACTTAATCGAAAAGTATCTTTACCCTATTGACGAAGACAAAGCGGAGAAGGTACTTGTGTTGATACTCCCGTCATAAGACGAAAAGATAACGCAAGTTTTTGCAGCATCGAGATGAATTTTATGAAAGAAATAATATAAGTATACTCGGAGAAAAAAGTTTACACATTTTTACTGAACTGTTCAGTAGGAGGTGGACACAATTTTAGTTCAATCATTTTTACTTAACTAAACAGTTTTTTACTAAAATAAGCTGTTCAATCAACATTATCAAAATAATGGCATTTGTTGGTGAAAATTTCGTAAAGTTTGTCGATTCAGTAAAAATTGTTTTACGTTTCGTTGAATCGTCTATAGACAGTGTAGTTTGTTCACTTGATAATGTACTATTCAGTAAAAATCTTGTAAACCTTTTTTTCCGTGTAATCAAACTGTCGTTATCGATTGCTCAAATTTACACTTTTTTAATCCACGTTAACAAATGTCCTTGCAATAGACCATTTGTATAAACATTATCCCAAGCAATCGAAAATGACATCACTCTGACTTTACTGATCTAACTAATTTTAATGGTAACACTTTTTTATTTCTTTTGTCTCCATCTTTTTTTAATTATCAACAACAAGTTGCAAGCAAATCTACAGTTTTTCCAAATTGCATTTTATTTTTATTCTTTGCTTTTTTTAATACTTTTCATTTGTACACGTATATAATGCATTGCAATTACCTCCACCCTTGTTAGGCCCGTATAGCTAAAGATCTTAAGGATTTGCGAGATCAGAGCGTCTTTGCATTTTTTATGATGAACGCCCTCTTCGTGCTGATCGTGTTTCTCCTGCAACTAAACAAAGACCTATTGCACGTTAAATGGCCGTTTGGTATCAGGACAAACATCACCTATGACGAGATTTCCCAAGAGGTAAATGCCGCTCCACCGACAAGCTTGTGCTTATCCGGCGAAATATAATTTGAAAACGCGAAAAAAGAATTTGAAAAAAAAGTTAGGGAGAGAAATGTTAACCGGACAGGTACACCCGTCGTCGGTGGAGCTTTAAATCACTCGACTAATCGAATGTTCTTTTTTTTTCCGTTTCATTTCCAACAGGCTAGGATAGCTGCGGACTTAGTCGAGTTAAGAAACAAAGGTGTCTTCGCGTTTTTGATGTTCAATGCCTTGTTCGTACTGATCGTGTTCTTGCTTCAGTTGAACAAAGATCAGTTACACGTCGTGTGGCCACTCGGGGTCAAAACGAACATCACGTACATCGAAGAAACTTCGGAGGTACCAGCCTCGATAGACGGAGGATGGATCCGGGTGTCGCACTAACAGATGAACCAGTGCCCGTGACTCGTTTCAGTTGATTGAATGCCCCCGTTTGTCCAAACGACCCGATTAATACGCCAAACCAGTTCATTTAAATTGCACTCCCACGCCATTTAGGACCAAAGGCTTGTTTATACGTGTAAAATTATTTTTAAAATTGAAGTGACAAAGTGTTTATTATTTGTATGTCATTCGAAAATTCATTTTTACTGTTCCGTGAATAAAAAATAATTTTGTACATTTTAGTGAATTTCTCTAAGCACTAAGAACTTACAAATTTAATCATGGCGGACAATTTTTGGAGCGCTGCAATCGCTACTGGTTTGGCGTATATCGACTTCATTGCTCTCCGTCATTGGTCGATAATAATTTCAATTGGCGATCTTACGACTCCAATCGTTGTCGGACAAAATTAAAGATACCTTTGTCCTGGATCAATTTTTTAAAACGAGGCACGCATGCAGTGGTCTACGTCAGGGTATTGTTCGTAACTTTTGTACTAGTTGTTTAGGACGAGTGATAGAAAATGTTTATTAACTAATATTAAATGGTTGACTTAAAGGTAGTCTAATGGTATGCTCGTATTCTCACACGTCTATGGTAACAAGGAAAAAAAAGGCAAAAACGAAGCAGAAATAACTTAAAAAGAAGGAAAAGTAACGAAGATAAATATACCCGTTGAATCAAGCGATGAGAAAAGAATGTTTAGATGTAGTAGGATTATTCCTGTATGAATTTTTAAGAGATGTATAAAAATTCTGTGGATAGATCAATTATGGGACCAGTCTATACAGCTATATTCCTATTATTATCTCCATCTTTGTCATCGATCTTGATGTCAACGCGGAAAATGCTTCTTCACAGCACCTGGAATAATCTTTGGAATACTTTGCTTTCAGTGGTATTGACTTAATTCACAGATAACATATCACGATGACAAGGAAAACTAATAAATGTTATAATTGTGCGAAACACGTCTTACATGTTTCTGGTTTCACTCAGTGGCCCCACGCCTCGTCACTCAGTTGAAAGTGATAAGCAAAGATGGCGCTGGAAGCGCATTTGTTACGCGTGCGCTTCTAGCGCCATCTTTGTTCACCATTTACTAAAGATGACCAGGTGTAGGATCCTCGGTCTCACTGTCGCTTGTCCGGTGTTGAGTTTTATTTCTAATTTCCTGAAGGAGGTTCCGGTGTTCATAAACAAATATCACTACACAATGGTCTCCGTCTAATGTATCTAACAACTGTTAATCATTGACATAGGTTTAGGATGCACAGCCGTTTTGGATTCAGTGGTTCAGCACCATTAACGTCGCTGTCCCTTTGACTCTGCCCATCAAACTAAATATACAATTGACTAATATCGTTACGTTTATGTGGTTTAGATTGATGTTAGTTTACGCAATAAGAAACTCTTTTCTTGTACCCCTTGACAACTTAATCGTTAAGGTTCCCGGAATTTAAAGAGGAAACTCTTCATTACCATAGTTTGGTGTTTTAAAATTGCAACTATCTTTTTTTTTTTTAGCAAAACGAAAAGAGTTTCATATTGTTCACATATTAGTTGTGGATGTGTTGCTTGTTTGTATATACTAATATAATGTACAGATTTTCTAATTTTACAAACGACATATCCATCGAACGTGATCCCTGTGATGAATATGTTATTTGTAAGTTATGTTTATAATAAAAAGACGAATAATCATTGATTGGAGCATTATTTTGAAAAATCAACATATTCATTTTTATAACTAAACTAAACTAAAGTGAATTAAAGAGTGTAATTTTCTAAATAAAATTTATTTAACTCGACTATTGAACTCTTATAATTGAAACTTTACTTCATTAATCGAGCCAACGTAATTCGTCTTTTTAAATTATTTACTCTTTGAACGTTCTATTAATACATTCTGCACTTGTATTTTACACCGTGATACAAAGATCTTGAATTTTAGGTGCACATCACAAAAGAGTACCTACAGTTGGAACCAATTGGTTTGGTTTTCGTCTTTTTCTTCGCTCTCATTCTGGTGATCCAGTTTACTGCCATGTTGTTCCATCGATTCGGAACGTTTGCGCACATCCTTGCGAGCACGACTTTGAATTGGTACTGTTGCAAAAAGGTAAGTTTTCACAAAACAAAACAATAATAATTTTCAAGTCGAACTAGTCGTATCCACGGGATGTAAGGCGCCCACTAGCTACTTCGCCTCTCTAGGGACGAAAAGTTCCACTTTCGTCCCGCTCCCTTGTGAAAAGTATCGTACCCAGGAGGTCTTATACCTTGATATTTAGTTGAATGTAATTAGCAAAGATGGCGCTGAAAATGTGTCTATTACATGCACGTTCCCAGCGCCATCTCTGTTTATTACTTTCCAAAAATGACAATGTCCAAGACCCTTGATCGTACCGGTCTCGAGCACAGTGGCGCCCTCAGCACTAATGTACTATTTCATTTAATGTTTCATTACATCCATCTTGTATGTAAATTCCCATCCCAATACATAAGTTTGTTCTCATTTCAGGCCAAGGATTTATCCGAAGAAGCATTGCTGTCGAAACATGCCATTGAAATTGTGAGAGATCTGCAACGTTTGGATGGAATGGAAGGTGATTACGACGAAGGAAGCGGAAGTGGCCCGGGAAGGCGGAAGACGATAAGAAATCTGGAGAAAAGCCGCAGGAAGACACAAGCCATCAACACGCTAGATGTTGCTTTCAAACAAAGATTCTTCAGTATGGCCGATGATCAGGGTAATGGTTACTTAATTTTTGACAAATGACTGTAGAATATTTTGTTACACGTGTGTCATATCAACGCCACATAAGACTGATATCTCTTCAAAATCACCCAAAAGTCACGGAGAGGTCACGTAGTTGCCACCAAAGGTACTACACCTTATCATTTTCGGAAAACAATAAGCAGAGATGGCGCTGGGAGCGTGCATGTAATGAACGCGTTTTCAGCGCCTTCTTTACTAATTATTTATAACCAATTGTCAAGGTGTAAGACCCTGTTTGCCACAACTAAATCTCTTTAACATGACAAATAAGTGACAATATAAAAATTCAATTTATACTTTTAATTCATACCATGTATAAAGACATTTTTGTAATGTTAAGATGATTTCTTTGTGACGTCATTGTGACTTTGTAGAGACGTTACAATTATATCCTATTGATTGCAAAGTCACACACGTGTTACTTACACGTGAGTTACACAAAATTTGTTGGTCGCATGGTAATTATTTTATCTCTTTCTCCAGGATTACCACGTACTATATCAGTGAGACGTTCGACCAAAGCCTTCAAGGCTTTCGAAGGCAGACGCAATAGCATAATGGCTCAACGAAAGAAGTCGCAGATGCAGACCCTCGGTGCTAACAATATCTACGGCGTGGCAGGTAATCCTTTGGGCATACAAAATACCCGGCCGAGGCAGAGTAGTCAAATATCCGTCAAGGATGTCTTTGAGAATCTTAGCGGCCATGATAACCCCGCTTACGAAGCAGACAACACCCCGAGAAACAGCTTGCGCCTTCAACAGCTCTCGGGGCAACATAACTGGCAAACTGAAATGTAAAGAGAAGGAAAACAGGCACTGAGAAATATTTAAGAAACTCGCGATCGGAAACGATGGTAGCGCCCCGCGGTGGCAATTCGAGAAACTAATATAAAGTATTATTATTTATCTGCTAAATGTTGTTCAAATGAAAATCAGAATTACAGAACGTTATAGCATATCAGGTCAAAAATATCGGTGTCTATTGATCTTACCATACTAAAATACTACGATTAATGAATATTTACTTCAGCAACTTTGACAATTCAAAGGTTAATACTTTGTACCCGCCATATTGCCTTAGCGTCAGCGCCATCTACAGACGACTCCTTTCGCGAATAAAAGACCACGACATGTTCGTAATCTTATGATCAGGGTCGTTAAATTTTTATAGCCACTATATAGAACAAAATGTTATGGTGCCTCTACCGCTGAGTATTAAATAAATCAAGGTAAACTGCGAATGAAATGGAATAGGGCGGTGAATTGACATTCAGTCAAGTTGCGGGTATTCTATTTCGCTAAATTAATTCACAACTGATTAAAATAGACGATTTTAGCGCCTCTAGTTTAAAGACGTTGAACGCCGTGTTTCAGAAACAAGCAAATTTTAACGACCCTGTTTGAAAAGCATACACACTTGTAATGATGAATTGCATTTGAAAATGCTTTGCTCCTAAAAACGATTATTATTAATGTGATTCCACGATTGTAAATAGTATTCGATAAAGTCTGCAATTAGCTGTAATAAACTGAAGCTTATTGTCGCGGTGTGCGAAGTTGAGTATATGGTTGCTCCTTTTCATCTGACCGTCCAGACGAAAATGCAGCATCACTCGACTCACAGACCCGAGCTGTTAGTTGTTAATAAATGAAAACGTAGGTAAGGCAATTCGAGCAATGTATTTTTCCCAACTTGTGGTCGTGAAGAAAGTAATCATTTTCTACACTTGTGGAGAAAGTGATAACTTTCCACACTAGTGTAGAAACTACTACTTTCTCCATGGCAACGCATTGGGAAAAATGTCGTCTTACACTCGTGGCTGGCGCCACTCGTGGAGAAATGTACTATTAACCAATAACGCATGGCGTAATTCCGACAAAAAGATTTCTATTTGTCTTGTCTCTGTTTTGTATTTTTACTCACCGATTGAACGTCACGATACAAATGCGAAACTTTATCTTTCGTTTACGACAGATAAATTGACATTATCAATTTATCTGATCATCCATGCACTAAGTTCTACGAATCCATAACCGTTACGTTTTGATTCTCCATGACAAACTTTTTGAAACTGACGATTCCGTGGTGCATTGTCCGGCTCTCGAGAATAAGTCATTTTCAAAATTGCATACATGTATTCGAACGTCCAGTGATATTACCTTTACGCATTATTGCACTAATTTATATTTATATATGATACACGAGTAACTTATTATTATAATGTTTGGATATTTGACCCGAGAAAGATAAAAGTGTGATAATTGTATGCGCAGAAAATGGAGACATGACTACTGAAGGAACAATTGTATTCAGTATGCACACTTCTGATAAATTTGTTTTGCATTTATCTTATGGCTCATTTGATTCGACAACACAAATTAACGTGTGACTTCATGTTATGATTTTCCAGCTCATTGAATTACATTGATTTCATTTGTCAATTTTTGTGTCATGTGAAACAAGCTTGAAAGATAAATTGTAATACGTTGTTTGTATGTAAAGTGAATTTATTAGTGGATCTTTTTGTTCGTTTTTAACGCTTAATATTAATTTGCGAAATTATTAGAAAAGCGACAACTACGCTTAATTGTTGTAGTCTTTGTATCTATGTCTGTGATAACACTGAATGATGATAAAGTGTGCGTGCTCGATTACTTCGATGACGACAATGTAAATCGACTTGACTTAATGGTTAAATGTACAAGTTATAATAAATGATTTTCACTTTTCAAGTTTTATTTCATTCTTCAGCCTTATTGGCTGTTAAGTTTACAGCCAAGAATGAAAAATGTAGAAAAAAATATCAGACTCTCTTAAGAAATTTGCGTTATCTATAAAATAATAATCATTTGCTCGAGGTAAAAATTAAATTTATTAATATATGGTAAATTAATGTTCCAATTAATGTAATGTCCAATTAATGTAAACAATGTTCCTTTTCTCGCATGACAACCACGCATTCACATTTTAATCCGCCGTCACACGCATTGCAGATATTTCACCGCGGATTTTTTTTATTTCAAACATAAAAATATAATTTATAGTATACAAACAATTTTATTTGAAAATGAAAATGTTCATAAAAGTATTTATAAATTTTATCATCTTGATAAATTTAATAAGTAATTTAATAGAAAATGCAATATTTTTACACAATTTAAAAACGATTAATTAAAAAAAAAAAATATATAATTAATAAAAAATGTATATCTAAATTGAGGTCGGAAGCACGCACATTGCTTAAATGTTTAACGTCGTACAGTAAAAGAGCAAGTTGCTTACGTTTACTGATAATTTCACTACAGTGACGACGGGTTAAGATATTGCTATTCATTTTGACACAAAAATACTCTTAACGATAATTCACTGTCAGGAATAATCAGGATTTTTGATTGTTTTTCACTTGAATCTACCCTAAAATCTGCTCTCATAAGCGATAGTTCAAATAGCTCGAGTAAATCTATAATTAAAATTTAACCCTTTACATGTCAAAAGACCACCACTACTCTTGAAACTTTCAAATAACAGTTCATTATTGCCAACAGGAATGATAGTTCTGGTGAATTAATAAGCTTATTACAAAGTACTTGTAAATCAATAATATGTAATTTATTACTTGATTCCCTTTTCTCCAACATCATCCATATGATTTTCAATACTTTGATAGATAAAGGGTTAAATGACTCACTTAGTGCCAAGTTGTCTTGACAAAATATCAGATCAATTTCCAACTTCAAGTAAATTTCATTTACTTGAGGACAAATGTTTAAAAGCAAATACAAAATAAAACTTAATGACGCAGTCGAAACTCAGCTGTAAAGAGTTGAATTTCGGGTCAGTATTTTTTTGGGGTATATAAGTGTAAAAAGAAGGAATTTCTCCTTTGTAATACCTCGTGAGTGAGAATTTCTGATTTATGCATAAATATATGCATAATATTTGCGATTTATTTATTCCAAATTGCTCTCTATCTCATTCAGTAAGTAATGCTATGACAAAATTATTATCTCTCTATACAATTGGTATGTATATTTGTTTGGTACCGAGCAATATTTTGTCGGTAGGAATGTATTTAATGTCTTCAACAAAAGTAATTTTTTGTAGAGTGTATTAATATACCTTGTATTTCCACGTCAAATCCTTGATTCTACGTGAATTACAATTTCTCGTTTTCTGTGCGAACTCTTATTTTCCACGTAAAATCAAATAATCTCTATCTCAAGCCCACATAGACTTAATCAATCGAACGTGGAGTTTCCATCTTCATTTAACGTAGATCCTACTATTTCAGACTCTATGGATTTGGAAGAATACTTAATGGAAAATTCATGTTTCGTTAAATTGCTATTAGGTGTGCTGGGGTCCGGAAGCACGTTGATCCTCCATGCGACCAGCTTGCAATCGCTGAATCATGGTAAAGAAGTCTTCTACTGGAATAGTTGCACCTGGTTGTAAAGTGTTACTCTCGACTTCATCTTCTGACTGATCTGCTGCATGTGACATTGCAACGTCTGGCAGTGGACTACGTTGGTCTTCCAATCTTGAACTCTGAAAACAAATAAAGAATTTAGGATTACAGTTAGGTCTTCAAAATTTTTATATATTCACATTTAAGATAGAATAAATTAAAACACATTTTATTGGTCAAAACGTACTTGGCACCTCACTAACATCTCAATAAACGAATCATCGTTACTTTCTACAGATTTTTTGTCTCTACCGTTTGGTGCTAAATTAACGCGACTCGTTTTTAACCCTGGCAGGCTAGGTAATGTTACACGCTGCTCGTCCATTCTTTTACTCTGCATACTCTCTATCAGATCTAACATATCATTGTCTTCTTCGTTTCTAAAATAATGTGAAAAATTTATTCATTTATTCAAACTAATTATTTTTGCCAATTTATATTGATACACTACATTAGAATAATCTATTATCAGGAGTAATTGGCGGTATCGTGCAATTTAAAAAAAATGGACCTACTTTTTGTCATTCAACTTTTTCTTATTTGATGTAACGTCTGTTCTGAGAACGCAACGTTGATCGTCCATTCGTTCCGATTGGAATCTTGACAACTGTTCAAAGAAATAATCTTCGTCGTCTTCTTGCGATGGCTGAGGAGCCATGCGCATGTGCATTAAGGAATAGCTACTTTGCTCTTTCTGTTTTCCATCAGGAGTTAGCTAAAAACAGCAGTATCCTATGTCATTTTTATTTATTTTTTTATTTATTTATTTTTTTTTTTTTTTGTTAAAATTGTAATATTTTAAGTACATTTATATTTTACCTAAATCTTACCTTAATAAGATCCAGATTATCCATGCTTTGTCTCCTGAGTCTATACCTTCCAGGTGAAGATGAAATAACATTGGTATTCGAAAATTGTGTTTCGTTCTTGGTTTCCTCTTGCTCATCGGATAATCTTTCAATGCCTAGTATTTTTTGTATGTCTTCGACGTTGATTTGAGCCGTAGCTTGTCCTGTTAAATCGCCTAATTCTTTAGATACGTGAAGGTGTTGCTTTGCAAAATAAAGCGCCTTTTCGTGATTGCCTATAGCTGAGTAGGCGTTACCTAGGGACCAGCAAGCACGGCCCTCGCCTACCTTGTCACCTAACTCTTGTGCGATATCAAGGTGTTTCAGATGATATTGTATTGCGGTGAGGTAATCTCTCAGAAGTGTATAGGTATTGCCGAGGGAATAACAAGCTTGTGCTTCTACAGCTCGGTCTCTTAATTCTTGAGTTAATATTAATGCTCGCCTGCATAAAAAAATACATGTCATTCTGAATTACAAATTTCATTTAATTATTCACGAGATCTTCTATGCAAAAAAGAAAAAAAAGAAACTAGTTCAATAAATTTTTCTCCTTTTTTATCACCAATAATCACCTGTAATGTTCTGCAGCGTTTTCGAATTCCCCAAGAAAAATATAAGAATTGCCTAAATTCGTATTTGCACGACGCTCAGCAGCTTTGTCATTGACCTTTTGAGCGATGTTGAGCCTTTGGCTATGAAAATATATGGCATGTTGAAAATCTCCCATGAGATAATGAATGTTTCCAAGATTACCGAGAGCTCGACCTCTAGCGACTATGTCATCCAGTTCCGCCATGAGAGTTAAATTTCTTCTGTTAATTATTATAAAATATAAGTATGCATATTATCACGATTCTACATTTCAAAAACATTAGTACATTTTCAGTTTATACTGAATATAAAATATGTTTTGTCAAATTTACTTGTAATAAAGGCTAGCTAGTTCGAGACATTCTTTAACATCTCCTGAAATTTCGCCTGGATCCTGATTGCCTATTCTTCCAACCTGTTTAGCTTTTGCGTGATACACATTTCCTAGATTATATACGGCTCTTGCTTCGCTTAGCTGAAAAATTTCGTTTCAAAGTCAACATCCGATCCAAAAATAATTTCAATTACAATTGTTTCAAAACAAAATACCTTATCTCCGATTTGCTTAGAAATTTTCAAATGACGATTGCAGCAGACGATCGCCTCGTCGAATTTGCCCATAAGTTTGAGCGTGTTGCCAAGATTGCCACTGGATTTGGCTTCGCCAAGCTTATCACCCATCGACCTTGCCAGCGTGAGATCGTGCTTGTGATATTCCATCGCTTTGGTATAGTCGCCCAAGTAAAAATAAGCGTTACCCAGCTGACTGTAAATAGCGCTGAGTGTTCGCAAATCATTGGTACCAGCTTGGATCGCAGCTTGGAAGAATGCAACTCCCGCACGACAATTACCCTCCTTGCACAATCGCTCGCCTTCTAAAGCCAGTTCGAGGCACGTGTTACTATCACTTCCTTCATCCTGATAATCAAATGAATTAAACGAGTATTATTACTCGTGATACAAAGTATAATTTATGTTGACAGTATAAAAAACAGTAGCTTTTTGATAACGTTAAAAAATCGATCTTAAAATTTAGTAGATCCTTGTTAAAAATGAAAATTATTATTTTTGATGATAGAAATAAAGGTACAAAAAACGCGTTTATATATAATAAATATTTTATACTTTGAACAATTATATTAGCTCTTGAATTCGATACAACTTACTTATTAGATAATATGCAAGGAAATTGAATAATTCATTATAAACGTTTGACTTTAACGGGAATCCTAAAAATTTAATGGAATTATAAGTCGATTTCGAATCATTTAATTTTGTTGCAAACACTTTGAAAATGGAATATTTAGTTAATGTTAACAATTGGAAATTGAAGAAACTACAGATTGAAACGTTAAAAGATATAAAAACCTGTTTTCAAATGTAAATTAATTACATTGTTACAATTGTTAAATTTCCTTGCATTTTAACAACCTTCATCATGTCTGCGTCATTTTATTTCAAAATTCAACGCCCTCGTCCTAGAGCATAATTTGAAGAGTTCTTTTCTTCGTCTAGGATACAGATATGTACTATCCCAGTAAAAAAATATGTGACTCGTTGACGACTCGACAACGAGTAGAAACCAATTTCTGAGTCGTCGACGAGTCGTTAGCGAGTCGTCAACGAGTCGATTATTGTATTTTTGACTGGGATAATATATTTTTGGGTAAAGGTAAAGTTAACTTTTTTTTTTTTTAATTAACGGTAACAGTAAAGTTTTAATATATCAATTTCCAATATCCAATTTATTTATATTCATGTTTATATTTATTAATAAAAGTGACACTATTTAGCCTTATTAAATTATTCAAAATATACATAAATCCACTTCTGTCAATAAGATATGCTCAAATAAATAATAAAATCCATATAATGATTTCAATATTTTTCATGTAAAAGCCAGATGTGCTAAATCCTCTCAATGTAACTCGTGTAACACGACTTTTCATCTTGATCGTTCTCACAGATAAGAGAGATCTGAAAATGACTCATGTACCTCAATTGACAGAGGCGAAAGTTCAATTATTAAAATAAACACTCGACGAACTGAAACAAGGTTAAAAACTACGGGCCGATGTAAATGTTATAGTTGGCGGGTTTCGAATCCTACGCACCGTAATTGACTCGCATCTGGAGCCTCGATCGACAGTTTGACTCGACGGACTGTCAGCTGCGGATTGATTGTCCGGGCGCACACCTTGGGCTAAATCTTCGTCCGTATTTTTCATCTCAACTGTCGCTTTTCTTCATTCAAACAAACGACGGGTTTCTCACTTTTTGATTCGCCCAGTTAATTCACTCGATTTACTCCGAAACCGCGCTTCGTTCTTTCACCCACACGTCCAATTTCTTAGTGGCATATTCGAGCGCTAACATCATTTTCTAATAGAAAAGAACAGACAATACGGTTCACATAAGTGCATCCTTTTCTATTAGAAAATCATTTGAAACTCGAATCTCTCGCGTGGGAGAACTTTCATCAAGGCTGATACGCATGAGCGATTTGCAACAAGTGTTTCTATCTCGCTTTATTTCATTTAAAAGAGAGTGACGGTGAGTATATTAAAGGCGCGTGTTCGTGAACCTCATGCTTGGGTGACTCGTGCGATTGTTTCATCTTTTTTTATCTCGATGAGAAATAGCGTGCCTGAGAGTGACAGAAAAGCATTTGAGTAATTTAAGGTCAGGGGGCAAGTAAACATTTCTTGAAAAAGGAGAGACGATTGGGTGATATAAGTGCGTCCTTTTTCAGTAGAAAAAGTCGTTAATTTTCCGGTATGTCATATGAATAAGGACGGATAATTTAGTTTACATAAGTGCATCCTTTTTCAATATAATTGACGTATTCGCTGAAATATAGTAATACGACGTATTAGAAAATTAACTTCCATTGATGAAGGACAGACGATATACTTTTCATAAGTGTGTCATTATTTAACGAGAAAAAAGGAAGAAGAAAAAGAAAACGGTAGATTTAAAACTGAGCAATAATTTGTATTTAAAATGATTAATTTCATTACTTGTTCAACTAATATAAAGTTTTTATGTATTTTATGAATGCATTTTTATATATTTTAACAACAAATATAATTTTTAATGTATAATTTATTTACAACCTTTCATAAAAATGATAACAAATTCACAAAATGTCATAATTGAATTATGACATTATTGACATTTATGACACTTAAAAAAATGAAAACAATTTTTATTTTGCAATAAACTTTTTCTATGCACTGTAAAAAAAAAACGTTTTCATTATTTCAAAACCAAATTGGTTTAGTAATTTCAGTCGAAAATTGAAAGTAATATTTTTTTAATAATAAAATAATAAATCTAATAATAAGAAACCATTAAAAAAAAAAGAATTCATAACAATTTATAAAATTTTATAGAAATTTCGGGTATATCAAAAATCATTGATCCTCATAAAATTTCATATTTTTTTTTGTCAAAATAAAAATTATCAATTAATTCTACTATAAATTATTCACTATTAAATTTTTTATGATTTTCTATTTTACTTAAACCAATAGTCTCTTTATAATCTATCCTTCATTATCTACAAAATAAAATAAAATAAAGTACACTTAATATATCTGGTTCAAAAATATAGACTTCTATTATCAAAATGTCATAATGGATTTATAATGGAAACATAACAGAATTTCTAATACGTTTAGGACAATCTTATAAATGCATTATTATAATTTTTACATACTAGAATTATACACATATACAT
>JABFOV010001597.1:0-24194 GCA_022817685.1 Aradophagus sp. ZL-2020
TCCGCTGGCTTGATATTGAGCCAGCGTAACCATGATTTCTTTTAAAAAAATAAGTAGTTAAAAAATCGGCACTACGGTAATTAAATAGTAAAAAAAAAAGTTAAAAATTTTGACATAATTTTTTTTTGGTTCCGCTATAATGGTTCCGCTAGCTTGATGTAGCCCCGGTTATGCTTGCAAGTGTTGAGCAATGTGCAATTTGTATTACTTTTAAATTATATTCAATGATGGTGCTGATATAATTCTAAAAATTAATCGACAAGGTACATTAACAAAGACTCAATCCTCCAATGCTGCCACGTCGCTAGTTTTTAAAATTACACAAAATACAATACAGTGAACACTGATACAACTCCAACTTCAACAATTGAATCGTTTAATCGCAGATATCAAATAAAAGAACCTTAATGTTAAAAACCTACTCAAAAAGGTCTATTAATTTTTAAAAACTTTAACTTTCACGAAACACGAAAAAGAACGGCCATTGATTATAACCTTCCACTCCCACGGCAAATTTTCCTCGCGACGGATAATGGCGGATTATTAAAAGTAATAGCGTCGATTATTACGTCAATCGGTGGCTGGTTCGTAGCGTCGTCGCAAAACACCGAGTCGAAACTGCGCCGGAATTTCGGGCTCGATGTTGCGGGTTAATGAATATCCCGCGATATTTCAATCGCCGGCCCCACTCGCTTCATTGAATCGGCGGAATTTCATTGGCGCCGATACCGGCGTTCGTATTCGCCGCACGAATGTCTCCTTAACGAGTTTTTGCCAAGTCGCGTTTCGGCGACCTTGAATTACCGCGCGTCTCGTAAATGGAACTCGGAATCGAGCGTAGGCGGCGCAGTTAGCCGGCGAGCGTCATTACCGTGAAAGTGACCCGAGGACATAATGCATGGCGCACTTGTCGCCGGAGCACTTGTCGTTCCGGCGAGTTTCGCCGGCGACCGGCCGCGCATAACGACGCGACGTCACGCCGGACCTGTACTTTTATACTCTATTTCCTGGCTGTAATGGTCGACTGAATATTTATAAAGCTCCGAGCCTATTGGACGAGGTATAATACGCCCGACGCGCCTACGGGAATACGACGAGTCGGCTCGCCCCGGCGAGACTGTAATGCCGCGAAAACCACCACCACGCTCCATGGCGCTTCATTGTAATTGCCTTGTTCGTCTTGACTTTTCCTTGAAACGGGATCCCGGGGCCGAATTGCATTATGCAAATCGTAATCCTGTCGAGTCACCACTCTCGCGACCGACTGCTTTTCCTCGCCGGCGAAGCTTCATAAGTCGCAGGCATCCTTCCTTCGACCGCGATCGCTTTCACGGGAATATCTACTGTTGTTTCGCCTGTATCGTTTGTCAGCGACATACTTTATCGCCCCAGTTGACGAATGCCGATGGCCGAGCCGCTGCGCAACAGATGCCACTCGATTGTCTTTTTCGCAAATTCCTCGGCTCAACGAGGAAACGGCATTCCGGACAAAGGGCACGGCTCCGTTGGCTCGGGGCGACTTTATTTCAGCGTCGAAAATTTAGACCGAGGCAGGGGAGGGAGGGTGGGAGACATTGATGAATATTCATCTACGTTTCGGCCGTATCAATATGTAGTAAATGACTTCTAATGACCTGTCAAGTTTTTCCCAACGAAACACATTATTCTTTTCGGCCGAATATCGACAGATAATTATTCATGTATTCTTCGTTCGTAACAATGTTTTCGGTCCCTTTTACGGCTGGTGTGTAACTCCACCTTCAGCGGAGGCCGTTAATATTCATATCTGAGGAGAAGGCTGGCATGGATAACGCTTATCTTGGCACTGAAATAACTCGATAGCCGCGTGATCCTGACTCAACGTTTTCTGATCCCACCCATTCATTCTCTCTTTATCCTTTCATTCTCCTACATTAGTCCCTCTCTGTCTCTCTAACTATATATACGTCCGTACCTAGAGGTTAATCGAGAGGATTGAAAGGATAAAGACGAAAAAGCGTGAGCCATCGAAAAAACAAATGCACTTTGCAAAACGACTTAACGTACTTTTTTCAACGTCGCCTTTATTATGAAACGATCCTCGAAAGGATTGCGCCGGCGAACAATTACTTTTTGTGCGCAAGTTGCACAAGTACATATAATAATGTGCACGTCCCTAATGGGAGACGCTCGAGAGTGTGCAAAAGTAATAGAAAAACTTGATTGTGGGCCACCTGTTGATGATCGTTCCATATAATTGCAAAATGTTTCTCAAAATAAATATATTCAATTTGATTCGACCGCCGAATCGAACCGATTTAGCTGTCAAGACAAAATGGCGACGGTGCGAACGAAAATTCTGCCTCTCGGCCAACTAATTATCAAAAAGTCGGTATTCCATCCTTGGAGGTGCAGTCGAGTGGACACGCCTATCTCGTTTTCTTTTCTTTGCATCTCGGCCTTAGTGCCGTCTGGCGTCCTCCATTCACTGTCTGCCGCCGAATGGAAACGAGCTAACCACCCTCCTCGAAACGAGACACCCTCGCCAGTCGACTTCACTTTGATCCCTCGGCTCTTGAAGGCGTAAACACGCATGCAACGCATCAAGTCAAATAGATCGTAAGGTATACGTGCTTTTTCTGCGTCGCTGTCGCGTATATCACGAGTTAACGCACGCACGCAACGCCGTCCTACTCAGCGCGCCAAATACTCAATTTCCGGCGATTGTCGTTCGCCCGGAATTCTTTGACCGTGATTCCGCAACGGGGTTTCCGAAAAGACGCGGCCTGGCCGCCGCAGAAAACGTCACGCGATAACGCGAAAGTCACGCAGCTGCATGGCGAGCACGGCAATCGCTTGGCGAGGAAGGCTGCCGCGCGGCTGGAAGGAAGGGTGATCTTGATTTCCGCTTGTCTGTTGCCATAGCGACCTCGCTCGCCCTTTGGTTCATCTAAGGACCACAGGCGACAAATCTCTTGTACGCACAATAATCCCATTTGTCGTAGAATACTATTTTGCAAGTGGCCTGGTCTGCCTGCTACTCGTTTGCTGTGACCGGATCGTCGCTCGTTTTTAGATAATACATTAATTTCGTTTTTTTTTCTTTTTATCCTTTGTCGTCGAATTCACCGACTGAGGTCTCAGGAATATTTAACGTTAGTCTGAGTATTATCAACGGAGATGATACTCGAAATCGTATGAGGGTGAATAGAGAAGAGGATGAATCAATAAATTAAATTTCGCTTAGCGCTCTGTTTTGCGATCTGGCTACTGGTTTTTTTGTGTCAACTATTGTAACGCTTTATCGTTCGAGTATGTTTATTTTCTCGTTGCTTTTATTATTCACTCACAAGAAGGATGCATTGAGCGAAGAAAAATTTTCTTGATTCAAGACAAAATGTATCGTGATATTTTGCCAAGAATGTTCTTGAACCAAGAAAAGTTTCTTGATCCAAGATATTAAGTGGAAGAAAATAATCGCAAAATTTTGTGATTCTTGAACGAAGTTACAGATTTTTGTGATTGTTCCTTGAGGTTTCCAAATTTCTGTTCCTCGTAGCAATTTTAAAATGCACTTCGGGCGTCGAGCTCGTGATTCACGATCGCAAGTCGCGGCGTAATCTGCGCTCGGATTTTTCCCGATTTGACACCACGAGACATACATTTCCAATCAACGGGAAGCTCCAATAATCCTGCAAACATTATATTCGGCGACGACGTTTTCTCGAAACGACGCTATAAAAGGCCAAATAAGCCGACGAAATGCCGCGTTCGGGTGTATCTCGGGCTCGCGTTTTGAGGGGTGCGGGGACAAAAATATCCAAGTCGGTATCCTCGTGGAGTGGCACTGTTCGATTCCGCGGGGACACATGACAATAACGTGACGTGACTGTGCTCTGGCTTGTGTCCCTCACTTTGCGACTCGCGTAATCTTCCAAACACTTCGTTGACTGGTTCTACAGTTTAAGACTGTTTGACCGAATCGTGGGGCGAAATACGTATACATTAAATCGTCTACAATCCTTAGTTAGTTTACTTATTGAGACATACTACTTACCTGATTATTTATATGATTTATCGAAATGGAAAAGAGGAACAAATGTATCATATTGTGGGGGACCCAGAAAGCCCGCTTAACGAACGGCAAATTTTCATGAAAAAAATAATTAATGTTGATATTTGTCATAAAAAAAGAAGTTCTCGTAATCACAGCTGCGAAATGCGCGAGCACTGTAAGCATGTAAGTAGTAAAAGTTTATGTAAAGTACGACATGCGAGATATTCAATTATTAGTTTCATGAAATTTAATTTAAAAAGTTACAGATTACTTGTTACATGATAGAACTCATTTTATTTAATTATACACGTTACGCGATGTATGGTAAACTCAATTGCTTTTAAGTTGACGAAGCAAAAGAGGACTGAGCGACATAAAGCTTTCAATTTGCATTTTATTCTTTAATATAAGTTTATGTTGCTTTACCGTAGAATTCATGCAATAACGTTTTATGCCTGAGATTGCTCAGCTGATCTTTGCTTTGAAAATATGATAATGCTCCACTGTATTTTTGTTTTATCACTTTTTCGTTTTATTTATCAATTCGTTAAATTTAACTATTTTTAATGCGTTAAGCTCTTGAACGCTTGCAAGACTTGTCGAAAAATGTTAGAATGTAGTTATATCTACCGAGTGTATAAAAGATGGTTATAATTGCTAAACATAACTAGAATCAGTGAGCTTTTCATACATATTGTTCTCAGTATAACGTAATGCTACATTATATAGAAATTATATTCTATGTAATTGCTTACAGCGCGCAGTAAATCATAATAAGATTGTAATTATTGTTTAATGTTAAAATACGTGTAAACCATGAAGGCTGTATTATACAATATCCATTGTATTAACTTCATATCGTAATAGATACTACACACGTAGTAATCTTTATGTATATTGTAAATCACTGTGTACACTGAGAGATAGGACGATCGATATTGTAAAGCGCGCGATGGACACAGAAACACGTGCCTCTTCACCATCTTGAATACTCTATCACAGATTCAAATTTATAACTGAAGAATTGTTTGGGAGTAAGAAAAATATCACACGTTAACTTCCGACATCTTAATCATTGCAATAACATATAAATTTTAATAGGAGAAAAAAAAGTTTTGCAATTACGTGTTACAAGTATTGCAGTACAGTATGCAGCAATTTTATTATTTAAAATTGGAAATGAAAAACAAACTTTTACTGAATTACAGAAAATAATATCCGTTAAAATAGTAGTTACTGATGAAATGGTAGGATCATATTTCATTGGCCAATTCAGTGCTGACAATTGAAGTTTTATGACAATCGACCATATACTCAAAGTAATTGAACCTAATTGACAACTCGTTCAACCTACAGCTTAAAAGATTCAAAACTGAAAGGAAGGTCAATCTGTTCTAACAAGATTTTCCCGGCTACGCGTAATTATCATTGTTTTCATCAACATTCTAATTTCAGCAAACAGCCGCGACGGTTCTTTTTTTCCGCTCTTAAAGTACCAACGGCAGCGCTTATGCCCTGGCGAAAGCCCTTGTTACCGGTAACGGCAATTGCCCTTAGCAAGAATGTAAATGGTCACCTTATCGTGGCTTGTCTTATGCGACAGCGCCCCCGACACTTGTCTTAACGAAATCACGTCAGCGCTTTTTGTGATTGAATTGCCGTACCGCTCAACAGCTCGGAAGACAAAAATGGCCTATGTCGTTTCTACTAATACCGAAAGAGTCGAATCGCAATTTCGTCCAATTACAAAAGATATCCTCGAGTTACATTAGCAATGGTGCAAACGCGATGGTAAGATGACGTTGGGAGGATAGCTTAATGCACGAGCGAAATATTATTTGAGAAAAGTTCGAGTTGGACGGGTAAAGGTGCAAAAGTCCAAGAATAAATAATGGAATGTGCAAGATTTAACGGAAATTGTGTTGAAAATTCCGATAACTTTGAAGACGTTGTATTGTTTGAGTATAAAAGCTCACGAAGAGAACAATAAAAAGATAGAAATTTACTTTTGCTAATGAGAGAGAGAGAGAGAGAGAGACTGACAATATTGTCTATTTTCGTTAAATGTTTACATATCGAGTCAAGAATGTTATGAAATTAGAAAATAAAATTTTATAGTCTATTTTACAGATTTAATTATTTACCTCGAAAATATAACGACTTATTTGCGATTTTCATGCTAAGTTTATTTTTTGCACATTGGGTTTTTCTTTTATGTTCACAATATGAGTTGACCGTGATGTAAATATCAATACTTGTCTATAATTTTTTTTATTATCGACATTAAGAGACGATTTGATGTCAAAATTCATTTAACGATCGAATGCCAGTGTCGCATCAACCATTGGTTCTAGAATGATACGGCATTATCCCGACAGTCGGTTCAGCTTCTGGCCAGACGTCGTGACTACTGCGTATTAACATCGCTTCAATATTGGCTCAATATACATACCCAATCGTTGTTAAACAGATACGAGACCGAGTTTAACGTCAAAGTAATTTACGTACCGAAATTAGAAACAAATTTTCAAAGTCTCAGGTTTGCACAAACTAGTTATTAACATTAATATAATTCAAGTTTTTCATTAGTGAATGATACCTGGCATTTTCTTAAACAATTTAATTAAATATTCAATTAAAATCATTTCACGATAATGAGATCATTTGAAAATAATTACCTAAATTTCAGTCCATAACATGGACATGTATGTTCGCGTGTATAGAATCTTAACAATTGCGAATGATTTCAAAATATATATTCTATTTATACAATACAAATTATCAGCAAGCTACTTATATCGTGTATGAGGTTTGTATTTGCCGAAAATACAAGTAAATATACAAAAGAATTACAAAACTTACACAAATAGTATACCCTTGTGAATCAACGAAGACCATCCGGAACCACGCGATAAAATTTAACTTCACTATGAAATTGCACTACGAAAACACTGACATCGAAACGAACGCGAACAATTTTTACACGGTTGTAATAACTGACGCGAACCGACCACCCCGATGGCTATCGGTCAACTGAAAATAATATCCCTTATTGTTCGAGCCTTTAATTCGAAGTAAGTCAATGTCTTCTTCTATCAGGCGATACTGCACTGTTTACATACAATGTCAACAAAGAAATGCGGAAGCATTTATATGACTTATTACACGAAATTGAAAATTCTAAATTGTCCCTTTTGAAAACTCGTAGAAAATTTAATTAAGAGTTAAATAACAACTTAATTAACAATGAATAATTTCAATTTATATTTTTATCACTCTTCTTTTGCAAATTCCTACACCTGAGTATTTCTTTTATGCATTACCGAATTGTAATTAGCCCACTGATCAATAAACGTATCAATCAATTAATTAGTTAACTAATTAATTAATTTTTCTTAAACAATAAATTATTCAATTAATTAATTAAATGAATAATAAAGTTTCGGCGTGACGTTATAAAATTGGATTTTACGACATCCCTAAATCATTGAAAGTAATTACTCTGATATTCAAAAGCAATTAACGAGTCGTAACTCAGTTTGAATCGTAAGTAGCGACGTGTTTGAAATATAAGTGAGAAACTTGTGTACGCATTAGATCCTAATGTTCGGCAACAAAGAAACGGTGTTATAGAAGTTTGATAATATAAACGCAGGTCAAACGACAAAGGAAGTCGAGCCGGGGGAGCGAGCGAGACAGCGTTGACGGGAAAAGGAAAACGCGTATCTTTCTCTCATCTCCCTCGGCACAAGTCGTCGAGTGAGTTTCAGAGATTGAACCGGTTTATGGGGTGAATTAAATGCCCGTAAACCTAAATAGTTACGTGTTCAAAGGATTATTAACTGTATTTAGAGCGACGAATACAAATGATCAACAAGTACGACCCTTGCGCGCTCCGACCTTCATGAATTATTTTGCAGATGCAGAAGATAATAAAAGTCTGTTTTTGTGCCAGAGAATTTGCCGGGATGTAAAATTAAAGCAACACGCAAATTTAGGAAAAATTAATTTAAGCCCAACAATCTTAATAGAAAAGCTGCTCGTATACATTACAAGGGTTTACTCAAAGGATCACGCTTTTTAATTAGCTTACACGGCGAGTATTTTAATATAAGTTATTATTGCCGTAATATTAAAAGTTCTTGATCGCCGGTTATTAGAAAGTAAGTGGTAGTTTCTGATAACTTATCTTCATGAAAATGCTGCATTACTTAACGAAAAATGCCCGAGTCTGTATATTTTTCGCTACGAAAATTTAAGTCTCTCTTTCTTTCAAAATAATGAAACTCAAGACAGTCAAGACATTCCAGCTTTTATTTAATAGACATTTTTATAATTGTTTCATTACGCCGATTATCTGCCTTTCAGAAGAAATCTAAATTGATTCTTGATGCATGTGTACCTGCTTCAATTCTACATTACTAAGATAATCATATTCTAATCGGATTGAGGTTAGGACGATCTCTTAAATTAATTTGTAGAGCTTAAAGTGTTATAATTTCGATTTCGACATTATGTGTAATTTCGAACGGAAGCAGTGATAATCATAACTAAAAGACCGAATTTGCGGCGTATCAATTATTTCTTCAGCACCTAATCCATTCCCTTTAACTAATACTTAATATACTTTGTGTTACAATAACATTTCAAATTTGGCTGCATAAAAAATCGGATTGAATATAGAATTAGCAATATAACTGCGCGCTTTTAAACTAATTGTGATTTCTTTTTCTATTTAAGCAATATTAATGATCCAATTACCTTCACGAAACATTACTCAAATTGATGAATTCCATTTAAGAATCCCGCAAATCGAAAATGTCTTCTTTCACTTGCGTCCATAAAACTTTCCACTCCTACTTTGTATAATTTTCAAAGTCTCTAAACTGTAGTAGCTGAGTGAGTCGGCTGTCGCGAAGTAATATTGTAAGGAATGAGAGCTGAAATTGGTGAAACTTTGTATTTTTATCGAGGCATTTTTCTGTTATGCTGCCGTTGAAGAGTGTGCGGACTGTAAACTTGCTCCGTCAGCTATGACGATTTATGTGTCAACTCCCGAAAGTTAATAGCGCGAGCAATAACAAAACGCTTACCCGTTTCAATGATATTCAACGAGTCCAATTTTACTGTCCCGGGAAGACATGTAGTCTTTTTCTAGTCTAATATAGAGTGTGCAGTAAAAACGCATCTCGGCCCTTTTTTGTTTTCTTTTATTTTTTGCGGCCATAAAAAAGTTGAGCTTCCGAAGGAAAAAACCTTAAGTTTGTTATACCCCATTCTTGGAGATAACTCCCTTCATAAAAGCGACGCGTTTCTTACATTTTAAAGAGCTCGCGCACGTTGTGTGCATCGGGCATAAAAATTGTTTCGCGACGGACAAATCGTGGTCGAACGTTCAAATCCGATATCTATATTCATACGGGAGCCTCGGCAAACTTTGGTATTAAAATCGGAACTTTGTGCCATCTAAAACTATCTCGGTGTAAGCAGAAGGGTTTCCTTATCACTAACCACCGTGGAGAACATAATCCACGTTTATGGCGAGGAACTTTGATTTCAGTTTTGCATCAAATTATATTAAAATTCGAACATTCGTTGCTTGGTAACTCTAATTCACTTAGCACTGGCTAGACCTGTATTTAGAAACACTATACAAGTCACGGAAAACAAATACTTACCGTAACTTTATCGCTGCAATAACAATTTATTTTTACTAAAATTACACTTTAGCAATGTAGTAAAATTGTTTTTACAATAAACATTTAGACTTTTTGTAAATGATCCAGTCTATTTGTATTCCGAGAACGAAGGATGTTGCAGTTTAATATGAAAAATTGAAAAACCGAATATCCGCTAGTAACTGTTGGTGGGGGAACCTCGATCCACAAACTCATCACTTGACCGAGGTTTAAATACGTGAAACTTCAAACGTCAAATTGTCAAAAATTATTTTCAACGGTACTAAGAAAAAGTCATACAATGTTTCTCTACAATTTGAAAACATCGGATCTTTTCAAAATTGTTCAATAAATATTTTCTTCTCCAAAAAATATCTATTGTTCTTCAAAAATTTATTCAAGATCATAGTGTGAAGACACGATGCAGATCATGAAATTGTCAATTCATTTATTGAAATAGGAGAACCCAGCAGTGCCATCTGTCGAAGTTAGTACCAATATAAGCTGTAAGCGGTTCATTATGTGGAATAGTGCGTGTTACACTGGGTCTTGTGGCACTTACAACGTGCTTTACCCCGCGCGATGGCGCAACAAACGAAACAGACACGGGATTCAGGGTGGCTGATAGCTCGGAAGATTAACTTTCGCCGGCAGTAGAAACGTCATACGCCAGTTAATATTAATCACAGGTAGACTGTGATTGGAAACTGTAACGACGTCGATGCAGTTATCGGAGCAATTTTACTGCATGACAGCGCCATATGCTTCGTTACGTAGAGTCAAACGAGAGTGCGGCGTATGCGCTTTGCATTCCGCGACGCAGAAGCAATTACATTAAATTACGCTTAACCCTTTACTGTTCGGTACTGATCCGACTGGATCTGGCATCTCCTCGCGTTATCGTGGAAACACAGCCACAACGTTTGCGGTAACGACAGCGACGTCGTCGTCGTTGTCGTTGTTGCCGACAACGTGCAAGCGACATTTTAGACCGCCATAAACGATCCATCCTGCTGCTAAATAAAGCTTATATAATACTCCTCGCGCGCTCCGGTTGGCCGCGCCGCGATGCAGTTTCGGAATATTTAAGCCAGCCCTGGCCATCTTTGACGTACCAATAGCCGTAACGAGCGTTGCCCGCTAAAGTGTATTGCGCCATCGTAAAACGATCAAGACGCGTGCATGGGCCGACCCTTAGCTGCCTCGACCGTCGCATCAACTTGCACCTAGGAAAATGAAGGCAAGAAGATGGCTACGCCGAACTGCCGCGCTGCATCGCCTGAAAATGACGGTAATTGCGCTTACGAGTAAGCTACCGAATCGCTTGAGTTGCAAAACACGCCACACCGGTGCGCCGCAAGGAACCATGCATCGACGATTGTTTTCCGTTGGCTTTCGTTATTAATGACGTCACGTGGCCACGAGGTGATGTTACTATGAACTTCAGCTTCGATTACGAATTTGTTATCAAAGAGCAGAATGAAAGTGGGGAGCTACGTTTTTAAGGTGGTGGATATACTGAAAATACTGACGATGGCTTTGAGACATTCTGGTGTCTTAAACAAGAAACGTGCCTCGAAGCGAAGCACTGTTTTGACAAAGGTCTACAAATTCGTTAGCTCAAGTATCAACCACGAAAACTCTGGTACAAGTTCAGTTCCGGTACTAAGCCAGTCATAATTCAAGAGTTTTATTTATGAACGGATTTATAGTTGGTCGATAATCGTGGACGCTGCCATCTTTTTCGCCCCTCATCTTTAGTCGCCACTCGAGCAACGGATTCATCAGGCATGATGGGGAGCCACCCCGTGGACCGTCGTATATCTGTGCCCCATTAATCATGCGAGAATAATTAACAGGAGACAGAACCCTAATTAGAAAGTTATCGCTGCCATTGTCGTGGTTGCGATTATAGCGTTGACGTCAGGATTCCCCTCGAGAAAACGAATATATAGCATTCGGAAGATGGATTTCATCGCACAGTTAACGACTTTGGAATGTTTGTTTAAAAAGACAAGAACACACCGCCGGCGAAATAGCACGTTAACGCCCTTCCACGTCCAATTATTAACGAAACGGCGAAATAATCGTTTCGGCGCGCTATCGGAGAATCGTTTTTGATAACGCGCTGGTCACGTCGCTAAATAAATTCTATTTACTTAAACCATCGAAGGCCGGAATTCTCTCCTGAATAATGTAATTAAATATGGGAGAAGGGCTATTTGCGGTAATTAGCGCGCGGCCTAAATCACCGATGCAGCACCGATAGGAGGGCGCTAGGCAATCTCACCTGCGCGTACCGTGTTTATATAAAAGAGGGCCCCGTGAGAGCGAGCGAAACAAACGTATTTGGACCTTTGCTTTTCCTTACTCCACCGCCTGCGAAACGCTTGAAATAAATTATTTCGAATAGATTCTATTTACGCCGCAAACATTTTCTATTTAGCATTTCCACAAAGTCGTAGTAATTCTGCTTGAAAAAGAATAAATTGTATCAACTTCTGCAATGAATAAACGGTTAAGTACATACATTAAACACGTTGATTGGCATCGGTCAGAAACACAAGTTTCGGAATCCCTGTAAAAAGGAGCGTCAAATTTAGAAGAGATCTTTTTTTAAGAGGATACTGATTGCCCGGACGAATCAACAAGAACTATCTCCGCGAAAGCGCGCAATTTAGGCAACGTCGGGGAAATATTTTACAAACTTAGCGCGACTAATAAATTCGTAAACCCGGCCATTTCACGTTGAAATTCAAATGCGCGCGTTATTTTTATACATATTTCGCTTGCGTATACCGCGGCATTTAGAAGCGAGCGTAAAAATAAAATATGATTTTTATATTCATAAAGCGAAAACAATTCCGCATTCATCCTCTTTAACTGAATATCGCGAGATTGATGCCGACTCTTAATCTTAATACAACTTTCAAAGAGAAATGAGTTGTAATGAATTAGTGCGGTTATGTTAAGTAAGCGATAAAGCCGAGATAAAAGAGACATTGCTTTCCTCCAGTTCTCACAGTCCATCGTGTTTGTGGGATGGCCATAAATTTACGGAACCCATCCACAGTCGACGATGGCACGGGAACGATATATAAATATATATAGACGATATTTCAGGCTTCACGGGCTTGTAGTTATTTATGAAATGGATAACAATGCACGTGGAAAACGGTGGCAAACAGGCCAAAAGAGGCTCACGGTGATTTGGCTCGTGGAGAAGCTTCGGGGAGATGGCTCGCGTTAGAGCTTGCCAGTCCACGTCCGATACATGGTAACAAATTTATACGAGTGCGCCTGATCGACCGCGAATTTAACAGCATCACTAAATCCTCAGATAGGAGGGGTAGGGGACGCGATGGAGAAATTTATGAAGCATGCATGCTCTATGCTACAAGTGCCACTGCTCAACAATGTTAGCACAGATCGATCAAATATTTATTCGTCGATTACTGAACTTCAACAACTAAATGATCGCTCGAATAACGCCACGCTTCGATGGAGCCACTTTAGCGAAATTAAAACTTGCGAACAATATTATATTCGGCATAAGTTTTTTCAATTTGTCAAATATACTTCACGTTTATATTGGTATGTAATTAATCAGACACATTGCAAGATTGAAATTATATAACTTTATGTTTTAGTTGTTTTATCGAGAAAACAATCTTTTGATTTGATCCGTTCTGATATCGTAAATGTTCAAAAACGTGCAAGTGGTTGACAAATTTTGAATTTCAAAATTTTAGAAATGTACAAATAACTTTTTCTAATTTCAAAATAAAACCTTTTTGGCTATGAAATCATTTCAGCAAAGAATTTTTGTATGAAATTCTGAATTCTTAAGACTACGAACCTTTAAAATATTGAAAAAGGTTATGACATATACAACATAATATAACTTTCTCACATTGGTAATCCACAGAAGAAAATGTGTCAAGTGGCTAAATGCAGCATGTGGCGTTATCATGTACCGTATGGAAAAAAGATGATTGTGGGTTTCGATTACTAAAAAAAACAGAGACGGAGTGAAGCAATTGCGAAATGTGGATAAGAGCTGCATGCATTTGAATGGTACCAAGGCTTACGTGAATGTGCCATTAAAAGGTGCAAATGCGTCCGCTTTTGAACGCTGTTTTGCGAGCTTTACGAACGCACAATCTCATTTGGCCGCTTTTACTGACGATACCGGTGAAACAAAAGACAAAAAGAAACAGCAAGTAACAGAGAAAGGTGGAAAGGAAATTAAAAAGGAAAATATATTCGAAAGAAAAAAAGAGTCGAGGGATAAAAGGCCGAAGAAAAAAGGAGGAGAAAGAAAAAAAGAATATAATGCGAGAAACCACGACATTACAAGCCCGGCGCTCTTGCAAGCCATGTTTTTATTCCGAATATATAAAACGTTGGAGGCCCTGCGGAACAGTCAGACTAGACAGTGCAGCTAAAAAGCTTTAGTAACTGACCTAGAATTTAACGAGAATACTAACGCAGCTAGAAAGTTATGGTTGTATTACAACGCTTGCACGTGCAAACTTACTCGCGTACCGTCAATTATACCAAAGCTTGGCTTTTTTTTACGTTCCACGTATTAAACATGCGAATCATCTGTGATAAAAATTGTTCACAAACAATTTGCTTGCGAATGGCTTTTACATTGCTAGTAGAATAGTTTTGATGCTTATCCGATCACTGTATTAATGGTAGCAATATGTATAATAGCAAATAACTTCACTTTACGTGGAAATAATATAAGTTTAAATTTGTTTATAATTATAATATACTCTGTCAACATTGAGAGATGAATAACCGAACCACCCATAAAATAACTTCCTTTTAAATAGTAAAGTATACTCCAAGCTCTTATTTTTTGACTGTTAACCAATAGTATTTAAGATTTTTGGTGGGAAGTTTAAATAATAATTGGAACGTAACCTAATAGACGTTGCACGATACATTAGTTAAAAAGTGAGAACGTTTGCGCCCCCAAATGGTCAAAAAATAAAAGATTCGAGTGTACTGTTTCAAGCTTATAACTATACTCTTGTTCAATTTCTGGCCTGCAAGTACACAAGTATGTGTTTAAAAAATCATTATTGTCTTAAACGTATTATAAAAGTACTGACCTTTCACCACATCTGTTCAACTAAGTAACTTAAAATTTGAAACGCATTCAGCCCCATAGAAAAACATTGAATCAAATAACTACTGTACCGGCATATCGTAGTATAACGGATGGTGCATTCTCATCGATAATCGAAATGTTTCACTTAGAAAGCTGTTCTTGCTGAAGTTTAGGGAAATTCATGAGAAGCTCAAGCGTAAGTCATACGAGAAGCGAAAGTTCGGTCTGCGTGGAGTTTCCGGCAACGAGCTATATACATACCCGAAGAAGCTACGTGAAATGTGAAAATCCAATTTAGCGCGACGTAATTATTGATCATCATAGCGATCGAGATTACGTGATGCATGTCTAAATATTCCGTGAAAACAGTTGAAAATAATGGCATAAGGGCGGATGCTGGTTCGCTGATAAATTTAACTTGACACGAGGATGTTGGACCAAGGTAAGAGCAAAGATAGGTAGAAACTATAACTAATGCGTTCAGCACGAAGTACTATCAATTGTAAAAATTATATTCGTTGCTGCTAAAAAGTAAATATTTTTGCAATAATGGTGGAGTTCATTTGCGAACTACACCGGCATTTTATTATCATCGAAACGTAGCGATAAAGTTAATTTTTATAGTTCGTACTATAATTTAATATTGGAAGTGTAACTTTTGGTTAAATTATAATTGGTAGATCAGTATTTGATTAAAATAACGCCAGATTCGTGATCTATCTTGATAACATAATTTCTTAAGTATAAATAATGTTTAATAATACTTTTCTCGTTTAATACTTATAAAGGTGGTTATAAGCAGAGGCAGCAACGCCACTAGATGCCGCGATAGTGCCGTTGGAAGAAGGTTATTGATGAGCCACGATGGATAAGACATGAACGAATCACTACCGATGTAATTACAAAATAGCTCTTACGATGTGACGTTACTTTAGTAGGATCAATCATCGTTTGTCGACCCGACAGCGGGTGGAGCGGAAGCATCGCTTTTTTGTACAGTGCTGTTACGAATTTCGTTCCATTTGAAGGATATGAAGTGCCATTTCAAGATTCTGATCGAGGGTAAATTCATAAAAATATAAACATTGGTTAATTTTGATCAGGCTTTCTAATGAAGTACACTCAGTTTGTCAAAATTGTGTACGAATCTCAGAAAACTGCAATTTTTGGTAAAGGTTACTAAGAGAAGTCAGATATCTTCTAGTATAAATTCAATACGTATTCTTTGATGTCGAATTTGATTTGAAGATAAAAAGTTAAGACGAGACAATAATGAATTTGGTTGAAGATGCGTAAACAAATTGGATGGTACAATATGATAAAGCAAAATGATGTTGATGATAATGATAATATTTATAACAATAATGATGAAAATGATAATTCTGCACCAGTGGCGTCATTTTAATATTCGTTACTCGAATATTACACGACAAATTCGTCAAATGAAAACAATCCAGATGATAACCGTGAAAAGTAAACGGAGTGGCGGATGTCGTGTTATTTAACGTCCTTCCGTAATCTCGGCTCGTCATTTCTGCCCCGTTCATCCTCCTCGGTGTTTCTTTGCTCTTACTCTTCGGCACCTTCATTCAACCAATCGTTTTAAGCTGCATCTTATTTTTTTTTTTTTAGAATTCATTCACTTTTCCTAGGCTTGACGTGACGTGGCTCGTCGTTTAAAAAGTCAAGAAGAATCTGCAGCATTGCATGTCGCAGTTCGATGAAATTTCTTATTAAATTTTTCCTTCGCATTCTAATCTTAATGCTATGAAAACCTTGGCTGCTTTTTATTTGACTTTGATTGAAGTGTCGCCGTATTTTTCCGGAATTTTAGCAACAAAATGTTGTTGCCCGCCCTTTTCCGTGAACTGCCCCCCCCCCCCCCGACAATTTAGCCCCACCTTTGTTCGTAACATTATTTACATCAGAATCAATTACGAACGGCGTTCGTCTTGCCAAACTTATCGATCATAGTTATTCATCGTACGCCGAAACACGACTTGTAATCAAAAGAACTTTAACTGATGCTTGACTTATTTTCCGTCAAGATGTCGAAGTTGACGCAGTTAAGGTCAGATTCAAGAACAATATCGATCGATTTCGTTTAGAAGCTCAAACTCCCGTGGGTTTTTACGAGGTATACACCTGCTGCAGAGCAATGTTAGAGAGAAACGTCTTTCTGGATTTAGGAGTGCCTTCTGTGTATACATCTATAAAGAAATATGGACTACCAAAGTGAATCTACACTCGCGAACGTTTTAGACAAAAACTGAATGAAACACAAGTCGGCTGATATTATGTATTTGAGACATCTTCCGCTCCGAGTTACATTTCTTCCCCGCTCTACATCCGCGATCCAAAATATTGGTAAAACTGTTTTATACCAATCTGTGTTTTGTGAGATTAATATGCTGTCGCTCATTCCAACTGCTGCTTTAAATAAAGCGGTTAATTATAATTTGATATAATTGTAATTTTTGTTCCAATTTCAAATTTAGCCTTGTCAGATGGTAGTACCATTTAGTATTTAAGCTTAAATTATGTCAATTTAAAATTTAACGTTGATAGACAGCATTATCTAGAGTAATTTGTTATCACTTCGTTACATTGTAAAATTTTCGCGATTTGATCAGGTAATCGAATTTTCATTCATAAATTTTTCAAAATATTTTTCATAAATCTCAAATGAGCATCTGAAAAGCATTAGCTTTTTTCGATAGAATAATGCATCGAAACAATTACACGAAAAGGGCGAATGGTCGTTCATTAAAAGTGGCCAAAATATGTAAAAATGGAAAACATACACGACGTGAAAAATAGGATTTTTAGCACCGAAGTCGGACACTGGAACAAAGCGCGAACACAATATCGGTTATATTGCAATGCATTTGTAATTTTATATACCGCGAAAAATATTGTGCGACTCGATTTCGCGTCGCGATTAAACAGTAAAAATACAATGAAATTGCAATTGTAAACTATCTAAATAACGATTAATCCCGAAAATTGTTGATACCCTTTATATTCAAATGCACGTTTCGAATAAACCAACAATTCATCATTTCGTTACACAATGTACAATAACACTCAAACACCTTAAACAAACTGTGAAAATATTGCACAAACGAGAAGTTCGTCTAATCTCCTCAAACGATTCTATTTGCACATCATCGAAAATTCATTGCACGAATTTATCGAATAACGTAACTTTACATCCAGACGATTACTTTTCTTTCACTTCGACACGTGAACGAAGTTGAGCAATATTTTATGCGACGGTAAAACAATCTTACCAAGCTGTGGATTTTTCCTATTGCCATGAAATGTCTTTTTTAAACAACGAATTCAAACGCGCTCCTTACGTTAAAAATAAATGCGATTCCCGTCGTCGAATCGCTGGGGCTTCGAGAAACATTGATCGATAACGAACGGAATTAAGATTTAAGTAATTATCGCTGGAAAAGTATTGAATGTAAAATTTCACATTCGCGCGAGAAACCGTTATTGCTTGAATAATCGATCTTGAAGTACGTGTACGGGAAAATGCGTCCGCGTTGTATGTGCAAAGGTGTAATCCGGAGGACGGGAGAAGAGACATATCTATCGTGAATATATGTACATACATGCGTAGACGTTATGTGCTCTCGACGGTCGTCCTGCCATAGAATGTCTGTCTGGTATTTGCTTAATGCATAAGCAATTTCCATGTCGGAGGCACCACAGACAGTTTCCTATAATAACCCACTTACTGCGTCGTGAAATATCGCCCGGGTGACGATAATTTCGCACCGGCATGACTTGATTGTGAATTTAACTTTAACGAAATTAATATATATAAAAATTGCCTGTCGCGCAAATCGTTTCGTTTGATTAATTAATCTTATAATGAGCGAAGTAATTATTGAAGCTTTTAGATAATTAAACGCACGCATAAATAGCGGCTAATTTCAGGCAGTGTGATATAACGAAAAAAAAAATAAAAATTGAGGACAAGCAAGCATGTTGTTATGAAATGTGAGTCCATCAAATTATCAGGATTTTAACTATCGGAATGGTAACATTAATAATAAGGATGATTATTTGAGACAACTAATATTGAATCAGATTTAAGGTGAAATGAAAATTATTGTATTTCATATATAACGATGCTGCAGTAAAAGTGCATCCTTGCACAAAATGCATTTTTATTTTTAATATTTCAATTTTTAATTTACAAGTATTAATCGGATATTCTAAAATACTAGTATATATTTTTTTATTGTTAGTACATTTTTTTATCAATGATTTTTTTAAATTTTTATTTTTTACAAGTCAGAGAATTCAGACTGTTAATTTAAAAAAAAAAATACTTATACAACGTAAAAAAATGTCCTTTTCTCGTTTAAAGAAAATATTTTGTATGACGTCGGAGCTTCGGTAACTTTCTTACAAGTTCGTTAGTCTTACAAAGTGACAAGTTTTTAGGTTTATATAAGAGTCTTGCAGTCTCTTGAGTTATCCCACTTGTTGGAAAATAATATGCGCGCCACATTTTGTATCCACTTAGCGGGAGGCGCGGTGGCAAAAAATATATTAATTAAAGTTTTATTTGCGTAAGAAAATATTTCACGATAACCTTTGAAACTCGTCTCCCTCTTGATAATTCACTCATTTAATTCTGTTAGTGAATTCACTTGACGCAACGAAAGAATTAATTATAACTTGCGACGTGAAATACTTTTGCGCTTAATGCAAAGTTTGAAAACAAAAATTTCACCAACTTTAGATAGTAAATTCGTTATTACAGGCGCATTAAATATTTCATTCCTTTACGTGGCATTACATGAAATTAGTTTAAAATGTTACTCAAAGCCGCATATCTTCTATGTATTCTCGTAAACGTGTGAGATACATTAACATATCAGGACGCATTTGAAATAATCCTTTTCATACGTCGGTGTAGGTAAATATTTTTAAAAAATGTCGCCATATTCCCGAACAGCAATAAGTAAAATAATTATTCAGATTTTCTATTCTATCCAATTTTCAGTCATCGACTGAAACTTCAATAATTTAAAACGCTTTTAATCGATATTCAATAAAACCATTTGTTGCAAATACATAAACCATAAACTATTTTTATGATCATGAAGAGATATTTGTGAATAGATTGCAGATTACTTACAGCTATATGTATATGTTTTTTACTTTTAAAATAACATTCAATCTTTTTCGAATCACTTTGCCTCGAAAAAAAGCAGTCATACCTGTAATGACGAATGTCCTGCTCTGAAGTTAATTTAATTTTTTTTTTTTTTTTTTTTATAATGTTGAGTTAAACATTGCATTTTAAACGCAGCCTATTCATGAATAGTTTGCTATTATCATCAATATTCTTAGAACAAAGCAGAACAAACGATTCGTAAATTTCTATTACTAACATGCAAATTGTAATGAGTGGAAATCTACATTCACGTAACAATCGTGTTTCATACATGTATCAAAACGCGATTTAATGCAATAACACCTAATGCAGTTACTTTTTGTGTGCGATTTCACGCGAAGATCAAGAGAACGGTCAGCAATTATGAACTGCAACAAGTTTCCCAGAACTGGGGTTCTGATATTGCTATATTATGCTAATTGTACACTGTATATAACTTAACTTCGCGGTCCATATCGACGATCATTATCGAGAAAAAAAAGTCGTATTTACAGGTGTTTACCACTATACTTTTTCCTGTAAAAGTTCAACACAATAGAAGGTAGAGAGAGATACAGACCACAATAGAAGGTCTGTGCGCGATAATTAGAATTATTTGGACTTACTAAGCAAAATTATATTACAACAAATAAAACATGAAGATACACGAAGAAATACTATTGCTTCAACACTACAGAAAAAGTTACGTACTTACGTACTTGACCTCGAAACCACAAAGAATAACACGCCAACAACATAATGAGATAATAAACAAAAAGGTTAAATGTCGATAAAATGTCACTAGTTTCAACCACATAAATATTCCAACTGAATACAACAAATATCTTTTCTTCGAAAATTTACTAGATAAAACGTTAAACAAAAAACCAGCGGAAACAATTAGCACATCATCTATTGTTTACAATTTACATAACTGCGATTTAGCACTATCTTCGAAACAATTAAGGAATAATCATTATTCCAACTGAAATAATTCTAACGGAACATTTAACGGAACGTTTTTAACGCAAAAAGATGCACTCGAACCAGACTGCACAAAGTGCAAGGGATGCAGTAAAGTATGTGGTCAGGCAAATATAACAAACGTACTATACTATACTCATGGCAAATAATTATCTTAAAATAAACATTAATGCCGAGTCCACATGTTTAGGTAAGCATTTGCATCGATGTTGGTTTTCTGGTATTGAATCAACCCCAACAAACATATTAGACTGATCTTCTCTGCATAACGTTCACTTCAATCGCTGCTTTAAATTGAAAAAATTGTTGCCATGTGCGCGTGAGAGCGACGCAGCGATACGACCTGGTTACAGCGCCGCGTGCGAGATAAAAGAGGGCGCAAAACTTAACGAGTCAAGATACTGAGCCGAGATAACGCCACGACACTGTCTTGCACCGAAAGGCTTGGATATTGACGTAGACACGCGCACATGGATCGACGGCTGCGGTCTCGTGTGCGCGTACATCTTAAAAAAAAAAAAAAAGAAAAAAAGTAGGATAGTAACGATGGATCGATTCAACGAGGCAAATCAGGACGAGCGAGGCAAGAATAAAAGAAATCAAGGGCCCTAGAGCGGCGCGCGAAAGGTGGGTGGAAAGAGCGCGCAGCGAATACATCGGATTAGCGATAGATAGAGGCGGCAGCAACAGCATCAACTGCTCAACAGTCCTTTTGTTCCATATTTTCCATTGGGATGCAAGTTCGACGGCGATCGTGACGTGGCATTGTTTGAAAAATGCTTAGCCTCTTTGCCGCGACAAATAATGCCGACGCGACGAACTGACTTCATTAATGACCCCGCTGTCTTTTCTTGTGCCCCCGTCACTGTGCCTGCACGCTTTCCAACACTTGAATCCAGGTTTGGTAGCTGATATTTGATAACCTTGACTGGTGGTATCGTACGTCGAAACGGGAGCATCATTGTTGTCGTCGTCAACGAAATATCAACTTCGCGATGAGCTTCAAGTAACCAACAATGAAATCAGTGACTGTGTTCAGTATCGAATGGGGTCACTTTTTGCGGATTACCCTTGGAAAAGTAGGGCTGCGAATATTAGGTTCTTAATTAGCCAACGTTATTTTATGATGCAAATCTTGGTTTTAATTGTATTATGCAAATTTTGTTTAGTGATCAAAATTGTATTTTACATTCACACAATTCGTCTACTTCAAGAATTCGTAGGTATAATAGGTATAACAGACATTTGAGAATATGGACATTTAAAATGACATACGAAGGTCAACGATAACTGTTTTGCTGTTAAAACTGACGTGAACGTGCTTGTTCGTTAAGTTTAAATTTTTCATCTATTGAAATAAAGTCAGGAACAAACGAATCCGAAGTTTTGATTCGACGACGATGAAGAAATCGTTTGTCCTTATGACGCAAAGCTACGTTATCGCAGAGTGAAAAACGAAGAAGACAACAAAATGAAAGTAGAGCGACTTTAGACCTTACGTGAGCTTCGCAAAGTGTAACCAGTTGGTACGACTGGTGTAGCCGAATAAGCGGCTTTCCGTTTGGGATTAGAGATGCAGCGATGGCTGAAATTAGCCGCCGCGTTAACTACTGCAATGGATAATGCATTATTCAAGTTTTATCTTTTCGCTATCACCGGCATAATGTCTGTGTCTACAAATAGGAGCAGTTACTGTAATTCCAACAAGTTTCGTTTTCATTAGGGAAAACGACGGTAACCTCCAAACTCGTTACTGCGGAAGTGTGTAGACGTATTAAATCGTCTGATTTTTGGCCATCGTTACTTCATACGATCATATCGATAAAGATTTTTATACAATTTTTACGTCGTTCCTTGTTGAATATTACACTCTCACAATGCACTTAAAACCAAAAGAATATTATTAAAATCATTTCTTGTGTAATATTTGTTTAATAAACATAATCGCAGATTCACTGCTTTTAAACTCAAAGTGCACTCAAATAGATTTATGGAAACGCCATTAGGTTGTATTTACAGGAAGACTGCAAAATTTGCTGCACAGAAGAATTTGAATAAAAAGCATGTGAATAAAAAGTATTACATTACGATCAACATGCTTTAATTGTTCGTTCTTTCAGTTTAAAATATAACAATAAAAAAATGTATTCAACAATAAAATTTTTAGTTGAAAATTGTTTCGACAGGCAGAAAATTCGTAAATGACCGTTTCTAATTTTGCTAGTTTACTTCCATTTTAATTTGAAATGAGTATTCGCACACAAAATATATATATAAAAGATAACAATAATTTATTTTGTTACGTAAAAAAATACATGTGTCATTGAGTTTGAATCGCTGTATTGTAAAAAGAGAAACTGCAAATTACCTTGCAACGACCCAACGGCAATAAATCGATTGAAAATAAATTTAATATTCCACGAAGAGCGCGAAATGTTTGAACAGTCAGCGAATGAGGGAAACAAACGGCGGCAACGGAACGGGACGTTAAAAGTCAATGATTATATTAACGAAACGGAAAATGAAAAGAGAAAGCGATAAAATAAGGGGATTGTCGAAAGAGCAAAAGCTCGACTGCTCCTTGCACTGTTAATAACGCACCCTCAAAGTGTGATAGATCGGTCCACCTCTCCATCTAGCTGCCATTTATCTAGTTTTTGTCTCTCACTTTCGTTCCGTGGCCAGCTTGGCGATTGGCCAAAAGTGTTTACCGACTGTCGTTGCGCGCGAGCGAGAGGGCACCTAGCGAGCCGACCCGCGCACCGACAAGGACGCCACTAGCCCTCCCCCATCCGGCCGTCTGCCACCCTCAAATCTCTGCTTTGACCCTCCTTAATCCTTCTGGATTGATGAAACTAGAGCTCCTCTCGAGAAGTCTTCAACGGCGGACTCAACGAGGGTCGCATTCAAAGAAGTTTGGCGTAGTAGAAAATAAGTTTTAACACGGGATAAAAAAAGAGAAAAAAAAAAAAAAAAAAAAAAAAAAAAAAAGGGGGAACGAACAGAGAAAAAAAAAACACTAGCAAGGAAAAAGAAGAAAAAGAAAAAAAGGGACGTACATAAGACCCGCGGCGGCCAAGACCGAAAGGCGGGTGGGGTGCGGTGGGGGGGCGGTGTGCAACCACAAAAAAAACAAAAAAAGTGTGTCGAAGTGAACTCACTTCCTCAAGCACTAGACGAGAGGAGAAG